>SJYC01113878.1:0-77004 GCA_006408675.1 Madoqua kirkii
GTCAATCCAGTTTTCTGCTGGTGGCTGGAGCTGTGTTCCCTCCCTGTAGCTTGGCCTGAGGCCACACTATGGTAGGGGTAATGGCAGTAATGGTGACTTCTTTCAAAAGTACTTATGCCAGCGCACTGCAGCTCCCAGGATGTTGTTGTCAGTGCCCCTGACCCTGTCATATACTGCTGTCAACCCACACCTCTGCCGGAGGCTCCTGGACACTCAGGGGCAAGCCTGGGTCAGCCTCTTGTGTTGTCACTGCTCCTTTCTCCTGGGTTTTTGTTGTGCCCTCCAAGAGTCTGTTTCCCTGGGGGTTCTAAGTCCTTTTGCTGGATCTACAAGTTGGGGAATCTATTGTGGGCCCTAAAAGTTTTGCAATGGGGGAGAACTTTTTGCGGTAAGTGTTCTCCAGTTTGTGGGTTGTCTGCTTGGTGGCTCTACAGTGGCACTAATGGCGACCTCCTCCAAGAGGACTTATGCCAGGGCCACACCTCCCAGGCCTGCTTCAGCCAGAGGCCCTGTCCCCACAGCAGATCACTGCTGACCCATTCCTCCTCTGAAAAGACTCAAACACTCAAAGGCACATCTGACTCAGTTTCTTGTGGGGGGTCACTGCTCCTTTCCTTGGGTCCGGGTACACACAAGATTTTGTTTGCACCCTCTGAGCATCTCTGGGAGGTCTGAGGTTTGATGCTAAATGTGATTTTGCCCCTGCTACCATCTTCTTGGGGCTCCTCCTTTGCCACTGAATGTGAGGCATTTTCTTTTGGCAGATACATTCTACCAAAATGGAGATAGGAGAACAAGATTCTCCTGTCGATGGTTGTTCAACAGCTAGTGTGATCTTGGTGTTCTGGCAGGAGAAGATTAGTGCACATCCTTCTACTCTGCCATCTTTTTGTAAGGCCAAGGCCTAATCTGTGTTAACTTCTGCTGTACAGCAAAGCAACTCAGTCACACATATTTATATTGTTTTTCACATTCTCTCCGTTGTGGCTTATCACAGGATATTGGATATAGTTTCCTGTGCTATACAGTAAGACCTTGTTGTTTATCCATCCTAATTGCATCTGCTAATCCCAGACTCCCAATCCTTCCCCACTCTTACACCTTGGCAACCACAGTCTGTTCTATAAGTCCATGAGTCTGTAAGTCCATGAGTTCATTGATAAGTTCCTTTGTGTCAAATTTTAGATTCCACATTTAAGTGATATCATATGGTATTTGTCTTTCTCTTTCTCACTTACTATGCTTCATATGATAATCTCTAGGTCTATTTGTATTGCTGCAAAGTGCATTATTTCATTCTCTTTTATGGCTAAGTAATATTCCATTGTATATTTCTATACACCCCATCTTCTTTAACCACTCATCTGTTGTTTGACATTTAGGATGCTTCTGTGTTGTAAATAAGTGCTGCTGTGGACATAGGGGTGCATGTGTCTTTCTGAATTCAGGCTTTGTCTGGGTGCGTGCCCAGAAGTGGGAGTGCTGGATCATATGGAACTTTATGTTTAGGTGTTTGAGGAATCTTCATACTGTTTTCCATAAGGGCTGCACCAGTTAACATTCCCAGCAATGTAAGAGGGTTCCCTTTACTCCATACCCTCTCCTGCCTTTATTATTTGTAAACTTGTTAATGATGGCCATTTAGGCTGGCATGAGGTGGTACCTCATTGTATTTTTGACTTGCATTTCTCTAATAATCAGTGATGTTGAGTATCTTTTCATCTGTCTAATGGCCGTCTGTATGTATTCTATGGAGAAATGTCTATTTGGGTCGTCTGCCCATTTTTTGATTGGGTGGCTTTGTTTTTTTGTTATTGGGTTACATGAGCTGTTCATGTATTTTAGAGATTAAGCCTTTGTAGGTCTCATCAGTTGAAATATTTTCTCTGAATATTTTTGTTGTCTTTTTGTTTATGCTTTCTTTTGACATACAGAAGATTGTAAGTTTGATTAGGTACCATTTATTCATTTTTGCCTTTATTTCTATTGCTTTGGGAGACTGACTTAAAACATTAGTATGATTTATGTCAGAGAATATTTTGCCTATGTTCTCTTCTCAGAGTTTTATGGTATCATGCCTTATATTTAGTATTTAAGCCATTTTGTGTTTATTTTATATATGGTGTTAGGGTGTGTTCTAACTTCTTTGATGTACATGTAGCTCTCCAAATTTTCTGACAACATTTGCTGAAGACTGCCTTTTTTCCACTGTATAATCTTGCCTCCTTTGCAAAGTTTCATTGTCCATAGGTGTGTGGATTTATTTCTACACGCTCTATTCTGTTTCATTGATCTATATATGTTTTGTGCCAATTCCATGCTGTTTTGATTACTGTAGCTTTGTAGTATTGTCTGAAGTCTGCCATCCACTATGTTCTTCTTTCTAAGGATTGCTTTGACAATTCTGGGTCTCTTACAGTTTCATATAAATTTTAGGATTATTTGTTCTGGTTTTGTGAAAAATGTCATGGAATCTCATTAAATCCGTAAATTGCTTTGTGTAGTATGGCCATTTTTACAATATTTATTCTTCCTATTCAAGAACATGAGATAGCTTTCCATTTATTTTCATCATCTTCCATTTCTTTATTAATATTCTATAGTTCTGATAAGGTTTATTCCTTAGTATTTTTGATACCATTTTAAAAGGGATTATTTATTTACATTCCCTTAAAAATTTTATTAAGTGCTTTTACTGCATCTATTGAGATGATCATGTGTTTGTCTTTTGTTGAAGTGGTGTATTACATTGATTGATTTGAATATATTGAAACATCCTTGTGACCCTGGGATGATTTTCATAGTTTTTAATGATGCAGTTAGTGCTTATGTGATCAGAATGTTTAAAGAAAGCAAAAGATCTATAATAAAGCCCACATGGAAATAACGCTCACATGGTTATGTTAGTGTAATAATAAACATTATAAGTATATAATACATATCTCAGCCAGTATAGTATGTAAGTGAAAACTTTCCAGAGTCACTGATAACTGACCTGGGACTAGAAAAAGGTGAGGAGTAGTCAACCAAAGTGGATGATGAGGAATAGAGTAGGACCCTTTAGGAAAGCTGAAGGTGCCTATTAAGGTGTGTACTGTATAAAGTTTATTCAGCAGCATCCTATGCATGATCATTGAGATAGTTTTCAGTGTTTTGTAATTCTAGTAAGACTGCAGTGGATACCCTCATGCATCTGTATTTTCATATTCTGAAAGTGAATCTTAAGTTTACTTTCCTAGAGGTGGTATTGCCACATGGAAGGGCAGTGGGTCCTGAAAACCATTTGCTCAGACAATGGCTCACAAGAAATAGTTGCTACTTTTTCAGAAATTTGGGGAGCCTGGTTTTAAACTGTTGATAACTTGAAATCTGAAGTAACAGGCAAATTTGGCCTTGGAGTACAGAATGAAGCAGGGCTAAGGCTAATAGAGTTTTGCCAAGAGAATGCACTGCTCAGAGCAAACACCCTCTTCCAGCAATACAAGAGAAGACTCTACACATGAACATCACCAGATGGTCAATACCAAAATCAGACTGATTATATTCTTTGCAGCCAAAGATGAAAAAGCTCTATACAGTCAGCAAAAACAAGACTGAGAGCTGACTGTGGCTCAGATCATGAACTCCTTATTGCCAAATTCAGACTTAAATTGAAGAAAGTAGGGAAAATCACTAGACCATTCAGGCATGACCTAAATCAAATCCCTTATGATTATACAGTGGAAGTGACAGACTCACGGGATTAGATCTGATAGACAGAGTGCCTGAAGAACTATGGACAGAGGTTCGTGACATGCTACCAGAGGCAGTAATCAAGACCATCCCAAGAAAAAGAAATGCAAAAAGGCAAAATGGTTGTCTGAGGAGGCCTTTCAGATAGCTGAGAAAAGAAGAGAAGCTAAAGGCAAAGGAGAAAAAGAAAGATATACCCATTTGAATGCAGAGTTCCAAAGAATAGCAGGGAGAGATAAGAAAGCTTTCCTTAGTGAGCAATGCAAAGAAACAGAGGAAAACAATAGAATGGGAAAGAATAGAGATCTCTTCAGGAAAGTTAGAGATACCAAGGGAACATTTCAGGCAAAGATGGGCTCAATAAAGGACAGAAATGGTATGGACCTAACGGAAGCAGAAGATATTAAGAAGAGGTGGCAAGAATACACAGAAGAACTATACAAAAAAGATCTTCATGACCCCGATAATCACAATGGTGTGATCACTCACCTAGAGCCAGACATCCTGGAGTGCAAAGTCAAGTGGGCCTTAGGAAGCATCACGATAGATGATGGAATTCCATTTGAGCTATTTCAAAGCCTTAAAGTTGATGCTGTGAAAGTGCTGCACTCAATATGCCAGCACATTTAGAAAACTCAGCAGTGGCCACAGAACTGAAAAAGATCAGTTTTCATTCCAATCCCAAAGATGGGCAATGGCGAACAGTGCTCAAACTACCTCACAATTGCACTCATCTCACACACTAGCAAAGTAATGCTCAAAATTCTCCAAGCCAGGCTTCAATAGTACATGAACTGTGAACTTCCTGATGTTCAAGCTGGATTTAGAAAAGGCAGAGGAACCAGAGATCAAACTGCCAACATCTGTTGGATCATCAAAAAAGCAAGAGAGCTCCAGATAAACATCTACTTCTACTTTATTGACTATGCCAAAGCCTTTGACTGTGTGGATCACAACAAGCTATGGAAAATTCTTCAAGTGATGGGAATACTGGACAACCTTATCTGCCTCCTGAGAAATATGTATGCAGGTCAAGAAGCAACAGTTAGAACTGGACATGGAACAACAAACTGGTTTGAAATAGGGAAAGGAGCACATCAAGGTTGCATATTCACACCCTGCTTATTTAACTTATATACAGAGTACATGATGAGAAACGCTGGACTGGAAGAAACACAAGCTGGAATCAAGATTGCCGGGAGAAATATCAATAACCTCAGATATGCAAGTGACACCACACTATGGCAGAAAGTGAAGAAAAACTAAAGAGCCTCTTGATGAAAGTGAAAGAGGAGAGTTTAAAAGTTGAATAAAACTCAGCATTCAGAAAACTAACATCTGGTCCCATCACTTCATGGCCAATAGATGGGGAAACAGTGGAAACAGTGACAGACTTTATTTTGGGGGGGCTCCAAAATCACTGCAGATGGTGACTGCAGCCATGAAATTAAAAAATGCTTGCTCCTTGGACAAAAATTATGACCACCGTAGACAGCATATTATAAGGCAGAGACATGAGTTTGCCAACAAAGGTCTGAAGCTATGGTTTTTCCAGTAGTCATGTATAGATGTGAGAGTTGGACTGTAAAGAAAGCTGAGTGCCCAAGAATTGATGTTTTTGAACTGTAGTATTGGAGAAGACTCTTGAGAGTCCCTTGGACTGCAAGGAGATCCAGTCAGTCCATCCTAAGGGAATCAGTCCTGAATATACATTGGAAGGACTGAGTTTGAAGCTGAAACTCTGGTACTTTGGCCACCTGATGTGAAGAACTAACTCATTTGAAAAGACCCTGATGCTGGGAAAGATTGAAGGCAGGAGTAAAAGGGGATGCATAGCAGAGGATGAGATGGTTGGATATCCTCATCGACTCAATGGACATGAGTTTGAGTAAACTCTGGGAGTTTGTGATGGACAGGGAGGCCTGGAGTGCTGTGGTACGTGGGGTCACAAGAGTTGAACATGACTGAGTGACTGAACTGAAGTAAACTTGAAATCAACATAATTGGAGAATTTACAGTCCAGAAATCAGGAAAGACCACATGCCACTCCAGAAAGCTAGTTTGTCAGCATACCACTTGGGTAAAAGAATTAAATTCCCCTTTGTTAATTGATTATGTTTCTTTAAACATTTTTCTGGGTTCATTTTCTGTATCTTGATTTAGAATTTTTCATGATTTACCTTAAGAATGCACAGACTCTGATTTTTGAAGAAGGATCCTGACATAATTGTTGTTTTAGGAAACTACCTGGTACCTCCTTAATTAGAGAAATTTTGCAATAAGTGTTAATTCTTTGAGTTTATGAAATAATTTTCTGGTGAACAAAAAAGACTTTAAAGTTGTTTTGAATTTCTTCCATATTTACAAGTCTCAGGAAAAGAAAAGTCTTTATGTTAGAACAGAAGTCATACTTTCAGAAAAATTAATGTTTTTATGGGGAGTTTAGTATTTATTTTACTAGCCCTTTAGACACCTTTAAAAAAATCCTTTGAAACCACTTTTTCTGTCAATAGCAAAAACTGTAATCCCCTTTCATATTATTACCATTGTTTTTTCCCTCTGATTTTTCTTTTCTCAGTTTGTGTATGCTTGTGTATGTGTGTGATTTTCACATATATATATGCACACACACATGTATTTATTTGGCTAGCATTTTCAGTTTTTCATATATATTTTTAACTTTTTTAGTTTTTCTAAATATATTTTATATACATATGTATAAAATTAAGCAAAATGAAGCAGACAAACAAGATGAGTGATATGAAATGAGATTATAGCTACCCCTGATAGGGATAACAGCTTTAAAGAATAAAAAAAAGCTATCTAAAATTCTAGATATCATAAATAAATGACATATTCTGAAATAATATATTCAAGTATATTTCCTGAATAATGTATATTCAAAACACTAGACCAACTTGGAATTGGGCTGTTTAATTTTCCTCCCTACATTTTCCTTTGTATTATTCTGTTATTTTTATTGGTGCATCATCAGAGTCCCATCAGGAAATGATGGCAAACTCAAAGTGGTTAGCTTGAGGAGAGTTTAGTAAAGGGACTGAAGAAAACTGCTCCATGGCTGGTTGAGCATGGGGGCTAATCTGGAAGGAGAAGCATTTATGAATTCAGAGCCCAGTAGAGAGGGTCTCCAGAGGGATCTGGGGCCACAACCAGTGAGGGGCCTTAGGGACACCCTTCAGCCTCTCACTTCTCCCTTCGTTCTGCTTCTGCTATGCTCATAGCTGGCTAAACTCAACTGGACCACAGAAGGTGAGAGAGAACATTAGTGCCTCCCCTGGGTCAGGAAGAGGAGATGGGACCAGAGAAGCAAACAGAATATCCCTTACAGTGGTGGTCCTCCTCAACGCATTCTTCCTGCTCTCTTTGGGTTGACTTTGCTCCCTTTTATTTTTTTTGCCCCTAATTTTCAGAAATGTGAGAGTTGAATGCTCAGTTCATTGTTTTACTTTTTTTTTAATCACAAAAATAATTAAACTATGCAGTATTTAATTACCAGTCCTGTATAGGAATAGACCAACCAGAATTGGAGGATTGGTAATCTCAGGGCAGTGGTGCTATTCACCAATCCACTCAAAAGTGTCCTCATATCTTAACAGTCAGATGGCAGAACCAGTGTTGCTGGCTGACTGGCAGTTCTATTTATGCTGCACATTCTCCTCTTGAAAACAATTGTTTGTGTTCCTTTTCATTGTCATTATTTCTAAAGTCTGTAATTGTAATTTAAAATTACTTTCTCACCAAAAAGCTATTTGGGTCCTTAGTTTTAAATTGGTTGAGTTATTCTTAAAATTCAAATTTAATTGTTAATATCTAGTGTAGCTTCTGGAGAAGGAGAAGGCAACCCACTCCAGTACTCTTGCCTGGAAAATCCCATGGATGGAGGAGCCTGGTAGGCTACAGTCCATGAGATTGCAAAGAGTTGGACACTACTGAGCGACTTCACTTCACTCACTTCATACTTTATCACTGGAAAAGGAAATGGCAACCCACTCCAGTATTCTTGCCTGGAGAATCCCATGGACAGAGGAGCCTGGCGGGCCATGGTCCATGCGGTCGCAGAGAGCCGGACATGACTGATGTGACTAAGCACACAGTGTAGTTTCTTTGTGGTCAAAAAATGTCATCCATCTTTGTGCTAAATTTTTTAATTTATCCAGTGTTTGTTTATGATCCTTTGTATAATACTTTTTGTAAATGGTCCACAGATATTGGAAAATAAAATCTCCTCTTTGATTATCATGATCTTGAAAGCTTTCCTCTTTATCTTGCTGGTCTTTGCTGACTCAAGAGGACTTGTAGGGATGGTATGGGAGATTCACGCCGAGAAAGGGGTCAGGAAGAAACCACTGTAGTTTCTTTGAAATGCCTGACCCCCATGAAGGAGAAATGCTTTCCCAGTGTTTTATGGGAGTAGACTCAGGCCCTCGGAGTCAGAGAGCAGACTCGGAAGATGCATGGATGAAGCTGACTGTCACTTTGTGCGATCTTGGTTTTATGAGATGAAATTTGAGTATGATGAGATGAAACAGATTTTACCTGAAAGAGCTCGGCTTATGTCAGCAAGCAGCCCCTCCAGCCTAGTCATCAGCACGGTTGCCTTTTACTGTTTCCTGGGCCATAATAAGCTGAAGACATTGCCTGATACTGCTCTCTAGATGTTTGGTCAGCCCAGAGGCCAAGGTCTTGGCACACATCCTGCTTGCCTTTAGCAGAGTGACAAACGTTACACGCTTGTCACATCCTTAAAGCATTCCTGGACTAAAAGATCCTTGGGCTAATTCTCAAGGGAATACTACTCAAGATCTAATCATAAGTGGAATCAGAGTCCATTGTGGCACCTTTTAAACAGTCTGCTCTGGTTACACTGTCTTGCGTCCCACCCCTAGACCACACACATGTTTAATGACAACAGCTTATTGCCAATTATATTACCATTTGGCCTCTGATCTAATAAAATGAAAATTTTAAATCTACTAGAGAAATTTGAGACTCTCTTTTATCTTTTCTCCATATTTTGCTTCATAGACAATTTATGCCTGAATTCTGATCCTGAATCCAGTACTATAAATTACAGTTGAGTCTCAGATTTGTGAAATATATTCTTGACTAGAGCTAAATGAAGTCCCTCCCTGGGAATGCAGATAAGAAATAAGAAACATGTTTCTTCCTAGTTTAAAATGCATCGGTTCTGTTAAATAGAGTGGGCATTGGGATTATGGTTGAATGTCTATATCAGATTAGATCTATTGCAGCTTCTGTCCATTTGTGGGTGAATCTCAGTGTCCTAGAGAGGAAGGTATATCTTATTCCCTCTAGAATCATGGCTTGCAAGGAAGACAACCTATTTAAATGATGACAAAAGAAGTAGAGAAGAAGCAGTCTTGTAAAATGATACAACAGACAGATTCACTTCCAAAATCGAGAGGGGCTTAGGTTTCTCTCCAGTTTTCTTTCTGGACTGTATTCCTTTACTTGTCCATGTCTTTATGTGGCCTGAGGTTTGGATGATCTCGTGGAAATAACATCTACCACTTATGTGTCTTGGAATCAGCAGGAAAGGATCTCTTGTTGGTCACTGTCTAGCCAATTAGCTCCAGTAGTTGCTACAACCATCTCTGCATTGGCCCAGGAGTGCTATTATCTAGGGCAAGCCTGGATTATAGTACTTGCTCTTGTGAAGCTAGAAAGGGAAGAAGTTTCCAGAAGAGGAAAGTCTGAGCTGGAAAGAAAGGCAGGGAGGCATGTGTGGTGGTCAAGAGGCAGAGGGGCAGAGCACAACCAAGTCTTAGAGGCAGTTTTATCCTCCCCTTTAGAAAAAGCCCATGAAAATGGCCCAACAAAGTCCATGTCAAAAAGGATTATGAAGCTTTTAAACAGAATTTTGTAGGTGAAAACTGATAGTTCATCTTGTATTTTTAACTTAAAAAATCAATACCACAATGCTGGACCATTCAACTTATTTTAGATCATGATTCAATTCTTGTTTCTGAGCAGCAACATGATCTGAGAGAACAGTGAGAGAAGTCAGGAGGTCCTCGTTCTTTCTCATGCAGCAGTGCTGAGTCACCTTGAGAACTTGCTTTTAACTTCTCTAGAGCTCAGGTTATTTTGGCAACAAGAGCATAAGATGTATCATGGATTTGAAAATGATAGTGATTCAGTATATTATGCCTGGGTGGATGGCCTTATCCTAGAAGCACCTGGGAACTGACATGTTGGAGTGGAGAAAGAGGAGGTGGGAAGGGGGTGTGGCTGGGCTCAGATGAAAGCCTGGCTGCTTGTGCCTTTGACACACTGCACATATCTCAGTGTCCTGGGAGGCATGGCAAGCCTGAACTTGGTCTGTATTTATATCCATGGGCATTTTACTGATGGACTGTTGAAGTCTTAAGTCATTCTCTGGATTGATGGTACTTGATGAGTGAAGTTGAAGGTGAAGAAAATGTCATCTTCATTAGTTGGGAGCAAATCCCCAGGAAGGTTGGGAGGTATAGACGGAAAGTTTCTTCTGGGCAGAGGACATTGATACGGCATCAATCAATCAGGCAGCCATCCAGGGCAGTGCTGCTCAGGAAACTGCCTGGCACTGGGCCACACTACCACAAGCCCCAGGTCCTGCACTTCTGGGGCCCCAAGGTCTCTTACTCTTCTGACCAACTAACTGGATATAAATTCTGGAGTTCTTATTACCTTCCAGTTTAGTAATTCTCCAGAATGACTCAGAACACAGAAAAGTGCCATCTTTAAAATTGCAATTTTAGAAAGATGAAAATGAGAACCAGCCCAAAGAAGAGACATAGAACAAGGTCTGAGATGGTACCTGGTACCACATTAGAGGATTAGGAGAGTCTTTGTTTTCTGGTGTTGAGTATTCAGGTCATTGTATTTTGATCTTGTAGCCCAAAAATGATGTATATACAGGTCAGTCAAGGGAGATACCTGAGTTGAAGTCTATTGGTCCTTTCTAACTGTGTCTCAGTGTCTCTTGAAGCCTCTCACATCAAGCCTCATGCACAATAAATGTTCAGTAAATATTTGCTACATGCAATGTCTGGAGAACTATCTTTTAATAGTGTAGTTGACTGCATTTTATTATCATACATGGTGATGTCAAATAACTTTTGTAGAGATGATTATGGAGTATAGATCCTTGCTGTTTGAAATGTGATCCTTCGACAAGATCGTGTCCTCATCTGGGAGGTTATATTAATGTGGAGTCTCAGGCCTCACCCAGACTTAACAGAGTCAGGGTCTGCCTTTTAAGTCTGTGGGAAATTCAGTATTTTTCAGAGTTCAGCAGGAAAACCAGTAGGGTAGATAGAGTACTGAAAGTTAGGAGGAAGCAGTCCTGATCCTTTTGGACAATCTGGGTTTTTTTTGCTCTGGGAATGAGACTGTTAGGTGGTGTTTCAGGGGACTCTGGTGGTGTTTCAGAGGACTCTGAAGAGCTCTGATCCTTTATCCTTTAGCACAGAAAGAATTTAGTGAGAGGCAGTGATAAGTGGTGCATTAGAATAGGATGCTTGTGAGGCTTATAAGCAGTAGAACAAGAGGGTGCTATACCATGTACTTAGTGGGCTACATTTTTATAATCAAAGGAAAAATTCTTGAATAGACATTATGCTTCCATCATCAGTTCCTCTTCCAGGTTGGGTAGAGTTTTCTTGTCTCTACATGGTCAAGCCAAGACTGTGAATGTTGTTTCAGTTCTCTGTACAGTGAGCACCATTCAATAAATTATTTTTGTGTGCAGAGAGCATGTCCTAGAGATCATTAACCTACTGAGCTCACTGGGCAGGATGTGGGTCTCATGCCACCATTGTTCCATTGTTCTGGGCCATGTCGCATGCTTCTGCTGCGTGGTTTTGTTGCTAAGCAAGCCTGCTTGGTTTTGTGGTTAAGCAAACCTGCTTTCTTGAGTGATCATTAACTTACTGGGGTCTCCCATATATTTTCTACTCACAATCCTCTAGTGAAATTAGCTATTTAATCCCCTAATTTGTCTCTTTTTGCTGTTCCTATCAGAAATCAGATGCCACCACTGTGAACCAACTCACCTTCTTTCCAATAAAGTCTGATTCCATCTCTCTACCTCACAAGTCTTATAAAATCATGATACATTTATGTCTCGCTGGTGCTTTGTGTAAGTGTTTGCACTGGGGGCATGTTTAGTATAAAACCAGCTATTTTCCTAATGTAGACTTTGAAGAAGATGGTTGAAATTGTTTGAAGAACAGCACAAGAAAATTACAGTGCCTCTATCTGGGGTCATGGAGAAGGAAATGGCACCCCACTCCAGTACTCTTGCCTGGAGAATCCCATGGACGGAGGAGCTACAGTCCATGGAGTCATGAAGAGTTGGACACGACTGAGAGACTTCCCTTTCTCTTTTCACTTTCATGCGTTGGAGAAGGAAATGGCAACCCACTCCAGTGTTCTTGCCTGGAGAATCCCAGAGACAGAGGAGCCTGGTGAGCTGCCATCTATGGGGTCACACAGAGTCGGACACGACTAAAGCAACTTGGCAGTTTCTGGGGTCAAATCTTTTAATAACTTTTTTTTTTTTTTTTTTTGCTGCTGCTATTTCTGAATTAGAATCTGGAGAAACTGCTTTTCTTCTACAAAAAGCCAACTTCGGTAGGGGGCAGCTTGCACAGCTGCTTCAGTTTATGCAGTTAATCTGGAAACCTGATGTGTGTGAGGTTTGTGACCTTGACTTCGTCTTCCCATAGCCATGAAAAGACCTTCGTGGCCACCTTGACTTCTGTGTCTCCTCTGCAGGTTCTTCCTCCTTCCTCTCTACTCATAGAGGTGCCCTTGGGCTCTAGCCTTGACTTCCTCTCTTCTCTCCACTCACCACCCCAGTGATCCCATCCCTTCTTAGGACTTTCAGTTTCACCGATGTACTGCTGACTTGCAAAGTTTTATTCCCATTTCATGCCTCCCCCTTGAATGCCAGACGTGTTTTTATTGATCTGGATGTCAAATAAGCATTTTCAAAGATAAAATGTCCAAAATGGAATTTTCGTTTTTCCTCTCAAACCCCGCTCCACTCCCTTCTCCATCTCAGTTCATGGCAGATCCATCCTTACAGTTTGCTCATGTCAAAAAATGGAGTCATCCATCTCTTGCATTTATACTGCATGTCCAGTCCAGCAGCTGACATTTGGCTTCTGTCTTCGAGGCATGTCTAGAATCGGCAACTTTTCACCACCATCCTAGTTCAAACCACCAATATTTCTCACTAGAATTGTTGCCAAGTCTCCTGGTTTGCCTCTTGCCTGTTCCTCTTGGTCACCTTCAGGGTGTTCATAGCACCACAGTCTGAGGGAGCCCGTTACGACTTCTCTGCTCAAATCCCTTCCATGGCTTCCTGTCTCTTAGGAGCCAAGTCAGAGTCCTTACTGACTCATGAGCTGCCTGAGTGCCTCCCTCCCTCCCTCCTGTCTCCATCTGTGTCTCCGACCTTCCTCCCGAGTCTCTGCTCCAGCTTTCCTCCAGCGCAGCGAGCTGGCATGCTTCCTGCTCTGGGCTTTTGCTCTTGCCATGACTTTTGCCTGGAAAGTGTGGCCCCTAGACAGTCACTTGTCTCCCTCCTTCCTTCCTTCCCATTTATCTTCTTCCATCACTCCTTCTAGGATTCAGCCCTGTCACAGCACCCCTACCCCTGCTGCACCACAGTCCCTATTTCATGTCTATGCTCACTTCTTCCCCAGAGCTCACATCACTTCCTACAACACTAGATAACTCCAGTTTTGTTCATTAACTGTCTTCTCACTCTAGAATGTAAGTGCCATGATGATTTTTTCTAAAAATGAATTTCCACTGTTTGATCCACTTTTGTATTCCTAGCATGTAGAAAAGGCACACAAAATGAATGAATGGAAGTATTTGCTGTTCTAAAAAAGACTGAGCCCCCATTTAATGTAAAATATCATGTGTGGGTCACCCAGTATTTACCAGACCCAACACCAGTGACGTGGGTCAGTAAAACATTAGTCATGTATCTGTGAGCAGGGACAGCACCATGTGACAAGGTACATGGATAAGAAGTGTTTCTGGAATCCCTGGACAGCAGGATATGGGCAGGAGTGGCTGGAATAATCCTGAAGGAAAAAGAGGTGCGGCCAGCCTATGGAGGGTGAGTTTATAGTACTGGCACATTTGGATTTTACTCTAAGGCAATGACGGACTTAATGATTTAAGCAAAGAAAGAACATGATTATGTTGATGGCAGGTAAACACTTCTAGTGGAAGTGCAGGAGGATGAGGGAGAATGAAGGTCAGCTGCTGAGAAGCTCCAGCTTTGTCTGGGGCCTGGTAGTGGAATAAGGATGACCAAGGCACACAAAAGAGACATTAAAGGGTGATGGGCCCATTTTTAATTCCCAGAGTCACAAACAGGAAATAGGTCATAAGCACCAGTAATATGAGAAATTAAACTTACAATGATATGCTGTTTCACATCCATCCCATTAAAAACAAAGAAGGCTGACAGAGCAAATTCGGCAAGAATGTAGGAACATGGGAGCTACGCAGGTGATGGGAGAATAAACTGGTTCTGCCCCTCTGGTGAGCACCAGGGCTCCACCTGCCAAAGTGGGGATGAGTTGTCTTCCTGTTCAAATGAACCCATGCTGCTGCTGCTGCTAAGTCGCTTCAGTCATGTCTGACTCTTTGCGACCCCATGGACTGCAGCCCACCAGGCTCCTCGATCCATGGGATTTTCCAAGTAAGAGTACTGGAGTGGGTTGCCATTGCCTTGTCCAAAATGAACCCATACCCGTGTATATCCTCGGGAACCTCTCATACATGTGCATAATGAGTTGGAGGTAAGAAAGTGACATTGCTTGTAATAGCAAAAGAGAAAAAAAGGAAGCAAGCTAACTGCTTGTTGAAAGAAGACTAGATAAATACACTTTGGAATATGCATTAATGAGGAATTCTAGAATGATTAAACTGGAAATTGAGAGCTATATGTTAATATAGGTAAATATTCCAAATATAAAATTGTTACTTCTAAAGCATGAAGAACTTTTTTTCTTACTAATATGAAATCATTCATGCTACTAAAAAGCTTAGTTAAAAGCCATGTGTAATAATAGAAAATTCTGTCAATTTTCTATGAGATTAATACAGAATACACAGGACTCCCTGGTGGCACAGTGGCTAAGACTCTGTGCTCCCAATGCTGGGGGCCTGTGTTCAATCCCAGGTTGGGGAAGTAGATCCTACATGCCACAACTAAGAGTTTGCATGCTACAACTGAGGGCTAGCCCAGCCAAAAAATAAATATTTTTGAAAAATACAGAATACTCATAGAATTCAATGATTACCAGTAGAATACACCTCTGCTTTGCATTTTAAAGTTATTCTTAGATGCTGATATGAAAAGTCAAAATGCCACTAAATGGCATATTTTCCTTTGTAAAAATATAATAAATATTTAATAAATATAATAAATAATAAAAAATAACATAGTTTGTGTGGATTTAGGGACTATGGGAGTTAAAGTGGAAAGAGTTTGGAATAAAAATTAAAAAGCTATAATAAGCACTGACCCTGGTTCTGTTTTTGTTATTGTTGTAACTTTGCTCATGTCACCAACTCTCTAGGATTTCTGCTGTCTGTCATTTGTTGTCATATGAGGACTGGCATGCCTGCCCTGACTCCAAAGGTGTGATGGTGAGCCTTTTCCCTTCAGGAAAGGGCTTGTACATTGCAAATGCCTCTATACTTGTCTCTGTTAATTCATTCCCCAAATGCTATTGGCCTTTTTTTTTAAATCTCACTGAAGTAATAGATTTCAAAATAACATCGTCACTTAGCTGAAAGCTTGAATATACTCTGCATGGACCAAAACAGATCAAAACAATTTGTGTCTGTGTTACTCTGGGTCCTCTGAGCAGCAGGTGCCAAGGTGGGAGGAGCCAGGGGGACTGGGCCTGGTGTGTGTGTGTGTTTGGGGCGGGGGAGGGGGGAGGGTGGTCTGGAAGGCAGAGTTGAGGGAGCCTCACAGATACAGTGTGATTCTCAGTATCACCCATCAGAGCACCTTTCCTCTCCCAGGAATGGGCCTACCTGGGCATCTCTAACATACTCAGACTTTGGTGGGAGCCTTATAGAGGTGAGGCCTTGGGATGGTGTGAAGGTCATGGGTTCCACCTCTATCTGTCAGAGATATGATACCCATGAAACAGTGTCATGAAAACTGCTTATGATCACGTTTTATGTTTGAGGACCATAATTTCTCTTCTTCATAACAAAATTACATTAAAAATATATTCATCTAGATGTTATAAGATTGAACTTAATGTCTATTTCTGATGAATGGCCAGTGGTTCTACTTTATGTTAAATCCATTCCTATCACTGTCAACAACAATATAAAGTTTATTGACCACCATTTCTAGTAATTATTTAACACTGATTTTGAATTTCTGGCTACTGAACTAAGATATAGAGCAAAAGTTCTGATGCTACTATAAAATTGAGAACAAAATGATAATTATTTTTAGGGATATGATTGTAAAACCTGTAAAATATAAGAGAAATAGCTAGTTAATTGAGTTGTTGACAGTTTACAAAGTTAATATTCAGAATATAGAATTAAAAATCATTTGTAAAAGCCTCCTGGTAAAGAATCGTCTGACAATGAAGGAGATGTGGGTTTGTTCCCTGTGTTGGGAAGATCCCCTGGAGGAGGAAATAGCAATCCACTCCAGTAATCTTGCTTGGAAAAATTCCATGGACAGTGGAGCTTGGAGGGCTACATGGGGTCAAAAGAGTCAGACACTACTAAGCAACTGAGCATGTACCTTCATAGTGATAATAAAACATAAAATGTCATAAAACGCAAAGAGAGTATATCAATAAAACTCCAAAACTTTACTCAGAAACACAAAAGACTTGTTTAATCTGCCAACACCCCATATTCTTTCATGAAAAAACTAAATATTGTAAAGTTGTTGATCTGTTTCATGTTAATCCATATACTGGTCATAATGTTATAATTAAAATATACTCAATTTTTCTTTTAATTAAAATATTTTATTAAATTAATAAAATTACTCCAAACTATTCTGAAAGAATCAATAGGTCAGGAGAGGTACATTTTATGTGGGTAAAAGAGGAAGAATGAAGCGAGGTGAGCTTTCCATATTTAAAGCTTCAATAATAAATAAAATGTGGTCTCAACTTCAGAAAAAGCAATAGGCCCGTGAAACTGCATAACTCAGTAGATTCTAACACATGGCAAATGTGATACATGATAAGGAGCAATAGGTATCAGCAAGGAAGAGGGATGTGAGTCACATGCTCCCATATATGTTATAAAGAGCCGAGGTTTTCTTCACGGTAGTGCCATAGCATGCTGCATGTGGGCACCAGGGAGGAAAAGGGAGGCTTTCTAAGGTTAAAGCATTAGAAAGAATCAGAAAGAAGAGTTTTGACTACTTGAAATCGGAAGTCTTCCATTAATATCTGAATACACAAAATTAAAAGGTAAATAATTCCCTGGATAATATTTGCAACACAGAGGTTGTACAAAAGCTAAATGTTTTAGGGTGCACAGAACTTATATTCTTAAGTTAAAAATAACGACTAGCTTCAGTAGATGAGCACTCAAAGAGCAAGATCAGACAATTAATTTTATTAATTAATTTTAATTAATTAATTAATTTTATTTTATTCTCTTACCATAAAAATGATAAGAGAAGGCTGAAAATGCCATCAAGAGGTAGAACCACGAGGACACCCAGTGCTGGTGAGTGTGTGGCAACAACACTCACGTGACTTGTTAGCTAGCCTCTCAGCTGGAGAGACCTTTGTGTAAGGCCACATGCCAACACGTATCCGTAGACTTTAACTCAGGCCATGGTTTTTCCTGCAGAAATAAACCAAAATGCAGAAAAGGTTTTTTTGTGCATGCAAAATGTTTGTTCCAGCATTATTAAGTAGCAGATATATAAAAACCACCTAGAAGTCTACAAGCAATAAATGCTGGAGAGGGTGTAGAGAAAAGGGAACCCTCTTACACTGTTGGTGGGAATGCAAACTAGTATAGCCACTATGGAGAACAGTGTAGAGATTCCTTAAAAAATTGCAAATAGAACTGCCTTATGACCCAGCAATCCCACTGCTGGGCATGCACACCAAGGAAACCAGAATTGAAAGAGACACATATACCCCAGTGTTCATCACAGCTTTGTTTATAATAGCCAGGACATGGAAGCAACCTAGATGTCCATCAGCAGATGAATGGATAAGAAAGCTGTGTTACATATACACAATAGAGTGTTACTCAGCCATTAAAAAGAATACATTTGAATCCATTCTAATGAGGTGTATGAAACTGGAGTCGATTATACAGAGTGAAGTAAGCCAGAAAGAAAAACACCAATACAGTATACTAACACATATATATGGAATTTAGAAAGATGGTAATGATAACCCTGTATGCAAGACAGCAAAAGAGACCCAGATGTAAAGAACAGACTTTTGGACTCTGAGAGAGGGAGAGAGTGGGCTGATTTGGAAGAATGGCTTTGAAACATGTATACTATCATGTAAGAAACTAATCGCTAGTCTAGGTTCGATACAGGATGCTTGGGGCTGGTGCACTGGGATGACCCAGAGAGATGATATGGGGAGGGTGGTGGGACGGGGGTTCAGGATTGGGAACTCATGTACACCTGTGGCCGATTCATGTCAATGTATGGCAAAACCAATACACAATTATAAAGTAAAAAAAAAAAAAAAAGGCAAAAAAAAACCACCTAAGTGTCCAAAATAGAGGACAAGGAACTAAGTTATAGTATGTTTATCAAAGTTATCCATTTAGATTTATTCATGAGAAAATCTTAACAGCATTGGAAATGCTTATATTTTGTTGAAAAATTAGAATGTGAAATAATATTGACTGATGTCTTAAAGGGGAAAACATGAATGCAAATAATATACCAAATTGGTTAGTGATGTTAAATTCAGGATCATGGGGGTCTTTTTTCCTTCCATTTTCTGCTTTTTATAGCATTCAAATTTTCCACAATAAATATGATTTGTATAATTTTTCAAAAAGGAAGAACTAGCAATATTGTGTTGAAACCAGATGTGAAATGGCTGTAATTTAAACTCAAGAGGAATTGAATTCTATTCCTTTTCTGGCAAATAAACTGCATTTCCAGTGTTCATTGTTGTCACCTTCCTCAAAATGAAGTCTTTGCAACCAGCCGACACTAGACAGGAACTCAGTTTTTACTGTATAAAGATGATTTATAATATAGTGTCATTAATGAGACTCATTATAAAATCCATTACCATGGAAGTCATTTCTCAAAAGACAAAATTCAAAACATCTGTTAAGAAAGAGGCTGGGACCATCAAAACAATAACTGATTCAGGCAAAAATAATTAATGGATGCTACAGGAAGCAGGTGAAAGTTTAAGGCATAATAATGTATTAACATAATGTCAAAGTATCTCTCCATGAGATACATACAATTACAAAAGATGAAATAGTAATTTTACAGTGGAGAAAGCTGGCAGAGATCACCTATCAAAGTTGACATCACAAGAAATGAAACTAGCGACAGCGTCTGCACTGGATATGGTGCACAGAGAGCAGGCGTGCCTTCCATGGTGTTTTCGGCCAAAGTGCTTCCCTGAGTTCAGATCACAAGGAAACATCACACAGACTCAGAGTGAGGGCCATTCTTCAAAATCCCCAGCCTGTACCCTGGAAAACTACTATCAGTGTCATGAAAGACAAAGAAAAGCAAGTGAATATAACACATGATCTGGGATCCTGGACTTTCCTTTGCCATGAGGGACATTATTGAAAAAAACAGTGAACTCTGGATAAGGTCTGTAGATTAGATAGTAGAACTATGTCCATGGCAATTTCCTAATTTTTATAATTGTCCTGTAGTTACGTAAGGGAATGTCTATTTTTAGGCAATGCACACCAAAGTTTTTAGGAGTAAAGGTACATCCTGTCTGCAGATTCATTTTTTTTTAAGAAGTAATTTTCAATTTTTATTTATTTATTTCTGCTGTGTGGCACATGGAATTTTAGTTCCCTGACTGGGGATTGGAAGTGTGGAAGTTTAACCACTGGACTGCCAGGGAAGTTCCCAGATTACTTTTGAGTGGTTCAGAAATAATTAGATATGTACAGATATGTGTGTGTGTATAATTATAGAGAGAAAGGAAATGCACATATAGCAAAGATATTAATATTTGGAGAATTCCTTGTAATATTCTTGTAACTTTTCCAAAAGTTTGAGCAGAAAGTGGCCAGGGGTTTGCCTGCTCAGCCAAGGGTTAATAGATCATTAGGACCCAGCTGGAGTATAGAGGCTCCTTATCTTTTCCACTTGATCCATTTTTTTCTCTTTTTTCTCAGTGAGTTCTCTCTGTCCTATGAAACAATAGATGCCATGTATTCTAGTGCTAGTAAGACTTTTGTCTCTGTCTTTCCACTTATACCTGTTGACAGGGCTGTGGATTGGTTACAATTATAATCCTCATGTATAAGTAAATAAACTCTTTAGAAAGGTTAAGTAACTTGATCAAGATCCCAGAGCCAGAAATGGCAGAATGAGTTGAACTCGGGCTCCTCCACCTCCCTCTGCTCATCTGTCTGTTCCATAACCAGGAATCATCTGTCTCGCCTATTACAACCCTTTCAATGCAACTCTGTGTGTGTGTGTCGGGGTCGGGGGGCAGGGGCAGTGTTTACCCATCTAAAAGCATCTGTGTGGTCCCTGCCCCTGCAAATTTCCAAAACTGATTTACACCAGGATGTGTTAATGCACTTGCCTCAGCATCCCACTACTAAAATCACATTAAAGTCTTGCCCCTAAACCCCTTAAATTATTGAATTTTGGATAGAGAAAATGAAGCAGTGACCTATCCCACAAAGACTGTGGATCTGAGATCCTTTCAGCTCTTTGGCTTGACATGAGAGTCTCTAACACACTCCAACTCTATTTTGTCAGAAGCCCCTCCTGGCCATGGTAGACAGTGAAAAGAGACCAGATGCTAACCTCCCCTGGCAGGTCTCCTCCCACTTGCTCCCTCTCTGTTCCAGCTGCTGTGATGTGAGGACTGCTCTTCACTCTGAAGTGTAAATGCCTCCAGGAGGACCCAGTTTAAGTCTGTTAACCTCCAATATTGTCATGGAGTTAGTGCCCTAATTCAGACTTGCTGTCTGACAGCTAAAAATTGAAAAGGACTCAAGACAGCAGATTCAAGGAGGAGGAGTAGCCCTTGGGTGGTGCTAGAGGTTTACTTACCCTGGCTTTCTATGCTTTGACATAAAAACCTGGCGAAAAATAAGAATTTAATTAGCAGCGCATAGCAGCAACACAGCAGTACAGGTGCAGAATTGAGTCCAGTCTTCCTCTTACGAGCAGAGAATGTTTCCTTGTGGGAAACATGGAGGAGGAGACCCTAGGGGTCCTGACCTGAAGACTACTGGAAGAAATTTGACCTGGATGTTGACAGAAACTGGGGGGGAAATGACCATAAAGAGTTTGGAATTTCTCTAAAAGAGAAAAACCAGTAGATATAAAAAAGAAAAAGTAGAGGACTTGGTTGTTTGGGATGGTTTAAGAGGGACACACGCTTCCCTGATGGCTCAGTTGGTAAAGAATCTGCTTGCATTGCAGGAGACCCAGGTTCGATCTTTGGCTCAGGAACATTCCCTGGAGAAGGGAATGGCAACCTTCTCCAGTATTTTTGCCTGAAGGATTCTAAGGACAGAGGAGCCTGGTGGGTTACAGCCCATGGGGTCACAAAGAATTGGATATAACTGAGTGACTAACACAAAAATGGGACACAGAAAAGAAAGATGCCTCAGATTATTGCCACCTGGCAAGTCTATATTTGTACTGAAGTTTCTCCCTGAGTCATGAAATATAAGACTTTTCTTTCAGAGAAGGTCAGTTTAGGGAAATGCCAAGTGCTGGTTGGCATAGAGGAATCAGATGAATCACCTCCCACTGAGCAGTGGGGTAGAAATGGAGGCTAGGAGTGTATTGCATTAGTCTGATTTGCGGGTTTTGTCGAGAAGCACATATCCACACAACTTTCTTTTGCTGCTTGGGCTGTGAACAAACATGTACAGGATCTCAGTGACTTCCTCCACAAAGGTTTATTTCTCTCTCATACCACGTTTAGGTTGTTGGTCAGCTTGCCTTCACTTTATGGGCTGAGTTCAGACATGCTGCCTGTGCCTTCTTTCTTCTGGAATGTAGGCTGAAGGCATAGTGCAGTCTAGAACACTCTGTTCTTGGGGAAGGGGCAGCAAGAGCAAGAAAGTTGGTGTAAACTCATGTCTCTTAAAAGGCCCATGATGCTCAGAAGTAAACATATTTTTCTGTATATAAAAGCTGGCCAAAGCATATTATATGGGCAAGTCCTAAGGCTGTGAGGCCGAGGTATATACTCTCCTCATAGGCACTACAGGCAAGTCCTGTGATGAGAGGGATGCATGATGCCCCTGAAGAGCATGGAGTGACTGATGCCTGGATCATGATGACAATGGGCAGTGTAACAGTGAATGGTCCTACCATCACAGCCAGATCTCCCTTTATTGTTACACATTTACTTGTATTTATTTATTGTGACAGAAATCATGAGGCTTCCAGATCAGAAAGCAGACTGATTACCATAGCAATCTCATCATCAATTCCCAGTCTCCCATGGGGTGAAGTGATGAGAGCCAAATATTCCCTATACATACAGGGGTTTGTGCCACAGGAGAGAAACCCTGAAGTTATGACTATCAGGGCTTATACAGGAGCTGGAGGCACATCTGGGTCTCTTCCCTCTCTAGAGAGAGTGTGGAATATAAAGAAATCTTTTCTGGGGAGAGGAGGCAGAAGACTCTGGGTTTACAACCTCTGGCACATAAACAGATGTCTCTAAAGGAGATGCGACTATATCTTTCCAGAGGTCTCTATCCTTGGAGTGGCCACCAAAAATCCTTTCAGCCCAGGTGCCAGTCTCTTTGCCCAGAAACATCAGAAACATGAAAATGTTCATAGAGCATTTCCCCTGGCCCTTGTATATTTTAACTTTCTAACTTTTGTTGCTTAGATTTAGCAGACCCGAGCTTTCAGCGTTGTGGAAGTGAGTCCCCCTTGGTTCACAGTTCTTGGAGGGTAAATGGTCCCCTTTGGCTAATATACTGGGACCAGACCCAAAATCTAACACCCCTTCTCCCTTCCCAGCTGGTTGATGTTACGACATTTGATATTACATCTGGAAACTTTTTATGTGTTTGAACATCATTCTGGAAACAGAACAGTTTCTGAAGAGACCATAACTTGGATATTATCATTTTTCTTGCCTCATAAGTCCTTATTGCATTACCTTATTATCAAATGATTTATTTACATTTTAGCCTCCAGGACTTTTGAGATGCTATTGTGGAAAAGACAAGAGTTGGCTACACATAGTCAGGTATCTGGGTCAGTGTATGCCCACAGATTTTGTATCTTTAATGGACTACATATTCAAAGAAAAGCTGCTATTGTTTGTTTTTCAGTATCTGAGAAACTCTTTAATGTGGGGTCCGATGAGCAAGTGAGGAGGAGCAAGCACGCCTTCTCAGCCTGCAGCTTGAAGGTTCATTCTAGGCATTATAAATCCGTGCAGTACAGCCTCCCCAGTGACAGCCTTCCTCCAGCCACAGTCCTCATCAAATTCTCACCATCTCCTCTGTCCTTACCCTGTTTATGCTGTCTTTACGTCTTGCCTGGATTCTCATAAGATCTTGCAGTTTCCTCCCTTGCCCTCTCTTCAGTGTGTTCTTAAACCAGCAGCCAGTGAGGAGTCACTCCCTCCTCAGGGCTCTCTAGTCACTCCTCACCTCACTCTGTGTGGATACGAGAGTCCTTCCACTCAGCTAGGAAACTCACCACCAGCTAGCCCTTAATCACATATTCCACTCTTGCCTGCTGTTTTCCCCTCTGTTCTTTTTGCTCTGGCCACATTGACTTCCTTGCTGTTTCTCTGCAGAGCCAACACTCTCTACCTCAGGACCTTTGCACTTTCTGTTTTCTTTGCCTGAAATAGTCCTTCCCCAGACATCTCACTGGACACTTCCTTGTGTTCCTTCTGTTATTTACTCAAAGTCTCTTCATTTTTGAGAAACCCAGTCTAAAATGTCCCTTGCTACCCACATCTTAGCACTTCATTTCTCATTCCTTTCTTCTTAAAATATCCTACCATCTAACGTGTATCTTATTTATTGTGTTCTTTTGTTCTTCTCTCCCTCAAACATGAGATCCCCAGCCGAGCTTACAGTCTGTGGTTCACTAGCATTTGCCTCATCTCCAGGGCCAACCCTCTGCCAGATCCATGGTCCAGACCCAAGTCTGGGCCACACTTGTCCCTGCAAGGCCCAGCCACAGCATGCTTGCCTTGGAAGACCTGGGCAAGGAGATTGCCGACCTGGAGCTAGGCAGAGCCTTGCCCAAGGGAGTGCAGAGGTCTGTCCCTTGAAACGTTACAGGAAGAGGCGGACCCCATCCCCCAGGCTCCTCCCTGGACGAGGGGGCCCACGGAGAACCACTGCCCCTGCTCAAGCCCTGTTCCTTCAAGGGAAGGATATTTGAGCCCTCCCTCAAGAGGGGTATGGGTGCAGTTCTGCCCTCCCTGTTGATTGACTCCAGACCAGCAAACATTAATACTTGTAAGACATGATAATAAAACACGATAATACTGTAATCAGACAGGACCACTATCAAACTCAAGATCAGCTTGCCATTCGAAATGCCAATATTTAAGAGAAAAAGTGTTGGTGGAAAAAGTTGCTTTATCAAGAGACCAGCAACCTGGGAAGATGGTGGACTAATGTCCTAAGACCGTCTCCAAGTTACTGGTAAGGAGACAAAGGTTTTAAAGGCAGTGAGAAGGAGGGGCTGAGGGTGCATGATCAGCTTGTGCACAGTTCTAGTTCTGTTGGCATCAAGGTGGAATTTCAAACATCACTCATCTTCTGGTTTCAACCAGTCTAGGGTCTACATGCTTGCAGTCAGTGATATCATCTGGCAGGGAATCTGCTTCCTCTAAAAACAACTTGGGAATCTGTATCTTTCAGGGAACTGGGAGTTCAGTAACTCTGCTATGTGGCTGATTGATAGTCTAAATTATTACCAGTTTCCTTGCCCATCAAGGATTTTTTTTTCCTACATCTTCACATTTCCTTATCATTAACTCTTGAGTCAGCCTTTTGACACTGAGAGGAGGTTTGCAAGTCTAAAGCAAAAACCATTACTTCAAAAGACAGAGACCCAGGGACTTACCTGTGGTCAATATCTGAGGATGGGATATTAGGCTAATAAAAAGATTCTGAAAGACAAGAAAGAGAAGTAGAAGGCCATCGTTCTTTAAAAATGCAGAATAGAGAAGGTATCCTTTGGTCTAATCCCATGATAATTTTAGAAACATCTCAAATTCTTAAGAAAGAAAGCATAGATACAAACTTTGTGTGGCGTACATGAAGAAAGTGATGAATATTAATTTTGAAAATCAAAGTGGGAATTTAATAATAGAGAAACAGATCATGCTTCTGGATGGGATAACTTAATGCAAAAACCTTCTCACATTCACTTGTTAGTTCAATTTAATCTAACCAACAATATCCATGTGATGTTTATGTTCTAGAAGGTAGTAATTGAGTGTTAGTATTGACTTCTATTGAATGTTAGGTGGGGAGTGTGGCCAGAAGTCCTCAGTGCCTGGCTCTGAATCCTGGCTCTGTGCCTTACTCTTTGGGTGATGTTGAGCACATGGCATAACCTGCCCCTGCCTCAGTTTCCTCGTCTGTAAAATGTACACAATACTAACACTGCCTTGTGGGGTCATTGTGAGGACTGAGTGAGTTACTCTATGTAAAGTACTTAAAATGATTCCTGGCATGTAGGAAACTATAAATGCTGTGTGTGCTAAGTCACTTCAGTCGTGTCCAACTCTGTGACCCTATGAACTGTAGCCCGCCAGGCTTCTCTGTCCATCAGATTCTCCAGGCAAGAATACTGGAGTGGGTTGCCATTTCCTCCTCCAGAGGATCTTCCCGACCCAGGGATTGAACCCATGTCTATCATGTCTTCTGCATAGGCAGGTGGGTTCTTTACCTCTAGCACCGCCTGGGAAGCCCACGTAAGTGCTGCTGCTGCTACTAAGTCACTTCAGTCGTGTCTGACTCTCTGCGACCCCATAGATGGCAGCCCACCAGGCTCCCCCGTCCCTGGGATTCTCCAGGCAAGAACACTGGAGTGGGTTGCCATTTCCCTCTCCAATGCATGAAAGTGAAAAGTGAAAGTGAAGTCGCTCAGTCGTGCCCGACTCTTCGCGACCCCATGGATTGTAGCCCACCAGGCTCCTCTGCCCATGGGATTTTCCAGGCAAGAGCACTGGAGTGGGGTGCCCACGTAAGTGCTAGATGTTAGCTTTAATAATATCACTGTGGTTTCCAGTGCTGAAGCGATGAATGGTCAGTACATGTTGAATGACTCTGAGCCTGATTGCTACAGGCACCTCTCTGACTGCCTCAGGGTATAAGCCAACCCCACCTCTCAAAGGCAACTGGTGACGGACTTTGAAAATAGAGGCAGAAATGCAGTTCACGAGCCATTTTGTTTTTCTTCTGCCACTTGGAGCATGAAAAGCACTGGACAGGCCAAAGTTTGTTTGCACACCCGTGATGGGCAAGTTAAACGAGCTACTGAATCCAGTGCAAGCAAGTCCCTAGCTGCTGAGGGCAGAGTTAAGCCCATATGTTTTGCATAATTCTGTCTCAGCATCATACTGCTTTTGGTGCAAGGAAAATGTTTTGATAGTCTGTCACTAAAATCTGTTTTTAATGAAAACATCCTGGGATCAGCTATTATTATTATAAGACAGCTTTGTTGTGGAGTCAGTCAAGTATGGAGTTCTATTCTAAGTGTTTCCCCATCACAGGCTTCCTACGATGCAGCATAAAGGTCAGGAAGAGCAGAAGGCCCGAGCTAAGCAGGAGGAACTCACAGCTGGGAGGGTGGAGGTTGGTGGGGAGAGACCTAGATCTTTGTCATGAACACTAACCCTGGAGGAGGACTGGCTGGGGGCTGCCCCAACTCTGCCCTCACTACCTTGGATATAGGTCTCAGCTTTGCTCCTTATCCTAGCACTGCCCCTCTGCTGCTCAGAGTTGGGGTCTGAAGAATAAGATTCTAGAAAGAGGAGGCTGCACCTCCATTTATGTTGCCTCGTCATAGAGTTGAAACTGCCCCTTGGATGGACATCTCTGGAAACTGTCTTCCTTAGAACCAGCACAAGCATCAGGTTGGGAAGAAAATGTCAAATGGGAAGTCCTGATACTAATAATGCAATATTAGTAGTAGAGATTTAGTAGGGGTATGCTGCAGAACTGGAGAATTATATGAATACATGAAAATTTAAAACATATTAAAGTAAGATGAGTATTAAGAAAATGAATAGCTCACTGGCAATGCCAAGTCCATGCTCTTCAAGTAAAGCCTAAACTGTTTGTCAGAGCCTTTCTTTTTTTTTCTTTAATTTAAGAGAGATAATCTCTAAGAATAGAGGTGAGGGGACTTCCTTCCAGGACAGTGGTTAAGACTTCTCCTTCCAGCACAGGGGATGCAGGTTCAGTCCCTGGTCAGAGAGCTAAGGTCACATGCAGCTCAGGCCAAAACACCCAAAACATAAAACAGAAGCAATATTGTAACAAATTCAATAAAGACTTTAAAAATGGTCCACATAAAAAAAGAAAAAGGAATAGAGGGGCCTAAGAAATTGGGATGGTAAGTCATTAATGAGGGATTTCTTTGGAAAGAATGATGCTAAAGCTGAAACTCCAGTACTTTGGCCACCTCATGTGAAGAGTTGACTCATCGGAAAAGACTCAGATGCTGGGAGGGATTGGGGGCAGGAGGAGGGGACGACAGAGGATGAGATGGCTGGATGGCATCACTGACTCGATGGATGTGAGCCTGAGTGAACTCTGGGAGTTGGTGATGGACAGGGAGGCCTGGTGTGCTGCGATTCATGGGGTTGCAAAGAGTCAGACACAACTGAGCAACTGAACTGAATAACTGAAAATGATGTATTGGCTCATGAAAAGATCTCCTCCCAGGGGAACAAATTCTATAATATACGCTTAACATTGCATACATGCTAAGTCACATCAGTTGTGTCCGACTCTTTGCGACCCCATGGACTGTAGCCTACCAGGCTCCTCCGTCCATGGGATTCTACAGGCAAGAATACTGGAGTGGGTTGCCATTTTCTTCTCCAGGGGATCTTCCTGACCCAGGGATCAAACCCAGGCCTCCTGCATTGCAGGCAGATGCTTTAACCTCTGAGCCACCTGGTAAGCCCCACTCTTAAGGTTATTTGATAGTGAATCTTACATCTCCTGAGAATTTAACTTGAATCCAGACGAGGGACTGAAAAAGATGAGCTTGAGAGGAAACAAAACTAGTCAGATGGTCCAAAAAAATCAGTAGTGCTAATAATGGATTCATGGTCACAAAGTTGGACCTCAAGATTGTCATGCTGAGTGAAGTAAGTCAGGCAGAGGAGGAGAAATACCATATGACATCCCTTATATGTGAAATCTAAAATGGTACAATTGAACTTATTTATGAAACAGACTCACAGAGAATGAACTTATGGTTGCCGGGAGAGAAGAATGGGAGGAAGAGATAGGGAGTTTGGGATTGACATATATTCTCTGCTATACTTAACATGGATAACCATCAAGGTCCTACTGTGTAGCAGGAAACTCTGTTCAGTGTTATGTGGCAGTCTGGATGGGAGGGGACTTGAGGGGAGAGTGGATACATGTGTATGTGTAGTTAAGTCCCTCTGCTGACGACTATCACAACATTGTTAACTGGCTGTACTCCACTATAAAACCAAAAGTTTGTTGTTGTTATTAGGACCAAACAGCTATTAGTTTCAGCATCCTATCCTCATTGCCTTCAGCTGATGAATCCTTTTCTGTGATGCCAACAGGAGGGGGCAGTCTAGTGAAACTGCTTGTTCTTGGGATCTCCCAATTAGAATCATTTTATTAAATTAGCAAATGTAATTTTTCTAGTCTCTAAGTAGAAATGACTTTTTAAAAGTCTCACTCAAAACATGTACAAATGAATTTAATTTGTCCTTCCCAGGAGGTCTGGGGCAGTGTATTGAAAGTTTCCTTCAGGTGTGGAAATGCATAGGCAGGTTATTCCTTCTTCCATTGATCTGCTGGATCACTCAGTCAACAAATACTTAATGGTAGACTCTGGGATACAGTGTTTTCATGTGAGCAAAAGAATGGTTTACTGGGGGCTTCCCTGGTAGCTCAGCTGGTAAAGAATCCGCCTGCAATGCAGGAGACCCTAGTTTGATTCCTGGGTCAGGAAGATCCACTGGAGAAGAGATAGGCTACCCACTCCAGTATTCTTGGGCTTCCCTGGTGGTTCAGCTGGTAAAGAATCTGCCTGCAATGCAGGAGACCTGGGTTCAGTCCCTAGGTTAGAAAGATCCCCTGAAGAAGAGGACAGCTACCCACTCCAGTATTCTGGCCTAGAGAATTCCATGGACTGTATATTCCATGGAATTGCAAAGAGTCTGACACGACTGAGTGACTTTCACTTCACAAAAGAAGGGTATTAGATTTTCTTGAGGGTTTGGGGCTACTGAAATGAAAACTGTAGATATTTAAATGTCCCTACAATTTGGCATCCCTCTTTAGAATTCAGCAGATCCTAGATGTCAGTCATCCATACTGGGAACAACTTAAGATGATTGATAGTCATGATGGCGGGATAATTGTAGTAGCTGAACAGGTTTCTGAGGATATGAGATACATCCACTTAAAAGGCAGTGTAGATTCTCTTCCTGTAGTACAAACCTCCTTTGAAGGCCAGCAACTCTGGGTCTCCTTTCCCATGATACCCACCTTCAGGCCAGTGGGACCTGCAGGGACCTGCCCACCCAGGAGGTGGCACCTTGGTTAGACTTTGCTCCAACAGCTCCTTAGAATTGAAGAACCTACCGCCAACCAGAATCTCTGGCTTTCTTCAGGGGTGAGATTTTGGGTGACTTTTCATTGTATTAGCTGCATGGCTTGGCTTTCTAGACAGCAAATGTGCACTCTAGAATTCCAAAACTGTTTTAAAATTCTGTCATCTTGCATATTGCTCACTTTTATCCATTCTGCCTCAATAATCTCCACTTATCAAATGGAGACTGATTGGAAACATGAGGAAAACCAAACCAAATTTATTTTAGCACACAATAAATCACCTGTGACCTGAAGGCCAGTGTCATGCTTTCTGAATTGGGTTTTTAATCATAGCTCATTGTGATTAGAGCAGGGTTAATACTGGTCCTGGAATAGTATCTTATCTGGCTTATTTGATTTTTAATGATGGTGACTTCCACCCAGGTGGCAGTAGCAGTGACACAGTGTCCCCTGCTTCCGTATTTCACAGTTTTTGACACCTTTCAGCCTTGACCTTTAGAAGGGCACTGTTGGAGATATTTTAACAGGGTGCTAGAGTGAATGCACTTCATTGCTTATATGAAAGTGTTTGTGTAGATCACAACAAACTGTGGAAAATTCTTAAAGAGATGGGTGTACCAGAACACCTTACCTGTCTCCTGAGAAACCTGTATACGAGTCAAGAAGCAACAGTTAGAACTGGACATGGAACAGTGGACTGGCTCAAAATTGGGAAAAGAATATGACAGGGCTGTATATTGTTATCCTACTTATTTAACTTATATGCAAAGTACATCATGTGAAATGCTAGGCTGAATGGATCACAAGCAGGAATCAAGATTGCCTGGAGAAATAAATATCAACAACCTCAGATATGCAGATGATACCACTCTAAGGGCACAAAATGAAGAACTGGACCTCTTGATGAGGGTGAAAGAGGAGAGTGAAAAAAGCTGGCTTGAAGCTCAACATTCAAAAATCTAAGATCATGGCATCTGTTCCCATCACTTCATGGCAAAGAGAAGGGGAAGCAGTAACAGGTTTTATTTTCTTGGACTCCAAAATCACTGCAGGTGGTAACTGCAGCCTTGAAACTAAAAAACACTTACTCCTTGGAAGGAAAGCTATAACAAACCTAGACAGTATATTAAAAAGCAGAGACACCACTTTGCTGACAAAGGTCTGTATAGTCAAAGCTATGATTTGTCCAGTAGCCATGTATGGATGTGAGAGTTGGACCATAAAGAAGGCTGAGCACTGAAGATTTGATACTTTCAAGCTGTGGTGCTGGAGAAGACTCTTGAGAGTCCCTTGGATAGCAAGGAGATCAAACCAGTCAATCCTAAAGGAAATTATCATAAATATTCATTGGAAGGACTGATGCTGAAGGTCCAATACTTTGGCCACCTGATGTGAAGAGCTGATTCATTTGCAAAGACCCTGATGCTGGGAAAGATTGAGGGCAGAAGGTGAAGGGGGCTGCAGAGGATGAGATGGTTAGACAGCATCACTGACTCAATGGACATGAGTTTGAGCAAACTCTGGGACATAGTGGAGAACAGAGGAGCCTGGAGTGCAGCAGTCCGTGGGTTGCAAAGAGTCAGGCATGACTTAGCAACGAACAACAGCACATCTACTAAACAGAGTAGATGCCAGTAGCCTGGAGAGCTGACACAGGGACCAGTGAAGGAACAGCTTGTCAGACGCTGTCCTTGCTGTGCTGCCTGTGCCCTCCTGCTGGGGCTTCTACCGTAGGCACTGGTGCCAGGGTCTTCAGAGTTGTCCTCCTCACTAGACTTTCCTGCAGCCCTGTGCCCGGGCTCCAAGAGTGTTCCCCATGGCTTACAGCCCTTGGAGAGCAATAGAAGAAGCGGTTAAACCTGCCTTTAAATCACGGGCACCTTTGAAGAAAGAATTGTGTAACTTCAGATGTGTATAACAGTGGACTGGCTCAAAATTGGGAAAAGAATATGACAGGGCTGTATATTGTTATCCTACTTATTTAACTTATATGCAAAGTACATCATGTGAAATGCTAGGCTGAATGGATCACAAGCAGGAATCAAGATTGCCTGGAGAAATAAATATCAACAACCTCAGATATGCAGATGATACCACTCTAAGGGCACAAAATGAAGAACTGGACCTCTTGATGAGGGTGAAAGAGGAGAGTGAAAAAAGCTGGCTTGAAGCTCAACATTCAAAAATCTAAGATCATGGCATCTGTTCCCATCACTTCATGGCAAAGAGAAGGGGAAGCAGTAACAGGTTTTATTTTCTTGGACTCCAAAATCACTGCAGGTGGTAACTGCAGCCTTGAAACTAAAAAACACTTACTCCTTGGAAGGAAAGCTATAACAAACCTAGACAGTATATTAAAAAGCAGAGACACCACTTTGCTGACAAAGGTCTGTATAGTCAAAGCTATGATTTGTCCAGTAGCCATGTATGGATGTGAGAGTTGGACCATAAAGAAGGCTGAGCACTGAAGATTTGATACTTTCAAGCTGTGGTGCTGGAGAAGACTCTTGAGAGTCCCTTGGATAGCAAGGAGATCAAACCAGTCAATCCTAAAGGAAATTATCATAAATATTCATTGGAAGGACTGATGCTGAAGGTCCAATACTTTGGCCACCTGATGTGAAGAGCTGATTCATTTGCAAAGACCCTGATGCTGGGAAAGATTGAGGGCAGAAGGTGAAGGGGGCTGCAGAGGATGAGATGGTTAGACAGCATCACTGACTCAATGGACATGAGTTTGAGCAAACTCTGGGACATAGTGGAGAACAGAGGAGCCTGGAGTGCAGCAGTCCGTGGGTTGCAAAGAGTCAGGCATGACTTAGCAACGAACAACAGCACATCTACTAAACAGAGTAGATGCCAGTAGCCTGGAGAGCTGACACAGGGACCAGTGAAGGAACAGCTTGTCAGACGCTGTCCTTGCTGTGCTGCCTGTGCCCTCCTGCTGGGGCTTCTACCGTAGGCACTGGTGCCAGGGTCTTCAGAGTTGTCCTCCTCACTAGACTTTCCTGCAGCCCTGTGCCCGGGCTCCAAGAGTGTTCCCCATGGCTTACAGCCCTTGGAGAGCAATAGAAGAAGCGGTTAAACCTGCCTTTAAATCACGGGCACCTTTGAAGAAAGAATTGTGTAACTTCAGATTATTTACAAGGTACAACTTTGTTGATCCCTGATACTGTCAACTGTCATTTCTCATGGGGTTTCCTGTGCTTGAATTCTTTGCACTCATTCCTAGAAAGAGACCCTGTGGATCTGTGAAACTCTGAAAGCAGAGGGTAGAGACATATGTGGTTACTTTCATGTAGATAGGTCACTTGGTGCCCGTTTCATTCCTTAATATCCTTCAGCTCCAGCTTATTCTTATAGAAAAGGATTCTGCCTAGGCCCTCTTCGATAAGGTGGCACAGGATTTGTGGATCAAGGGATGGATCCTTCTTTGTCTCATTCACTTTGTTTCTAAAGTCTCCACTTCTGCTCACCTCCTTATTTGACAAAGTCAAGTTTTGCAGTTAAGCAGTAAACTGTAGAAAACAATTTACAGTAAACTGTAAAGTGAAATACCCCAGTATCCCCAGGCTAAGTACTAAATATGTAGCATCTAATTTGAATGGTCTTTGTTGTTGTTGTTGTTATTTTGCCATCTCTTCTAATGTGTGTGTGTTTGATTAATTGGACCAGAATTTGGCTTAGGGCAAATCCAACAAAAGGCTCCTTTTACATCTTCTTAAGTCTAGACTGTGAGTTCAAGCGTATAGACAGTCCCTGATCGATCATTTGTTCATTTGTTTGTCCAATTCTCATTACATATGAAGAACATTCCTTGTACTGCCCCAGCCCTGAGAAAGCCAGATCAACTCTGCAATACACTCATTATACAAATGATGTACATAGTTCTTTAAAATTATTTTCAAAACTACTAAACTAAATACAGAGTTCTGTTCCAGCGGCATCTGTTCTGGCTAGAAGTGGGCGGGGGTTGGTCCCAGAATGACCGAGAACTAAAGATGGAGAACAGAGGGTTGAGGGAAGCATGTTTTAGATGAGGGGACATCATATGCAGCTTCCAGGAAAAGAAAAGGGAGTGCCTTGGAAGGCTGTGAAACTCCCTGAGTGGCCAGCGGGAGTGGGGCTGTCATTTGTGGTGGGGAGAGAGGCAGGGCCAGATCCATTTGGCCTATTTGTCTGAAGAAGTCTCAAACTGGTATTTAGAACTTTAGCCTAAAAGAAGTGTGAGGTCACTAAAGCAAGAAAGTAATACAATTGGTCATATGTTCCCTTTTTGAGAAGCATTCTGCCTGTTGTAGAGCAGGTCTTTTAAGGTGGGGATGGAGACCAGTTAGAGTCAACTGAGATTCAAGAGGAAAGGGAGGCTTAGACCATGATGGAAGAGATGGAAATGGTGAGAAATAGATATCTAGAACAGCTAAGAGGAAGGAGTAAATGGATTGGTCACTTGGTTGGATGCAGAGGATGGGCTTGGGGAGAAAAAGAACCAGAGGTGGACACCCAAGTTCCCCCATGGGAGATCTGGTGGGTGAGGAAGACTTAAGAGTCAGGGCAGAAGATAAATAACTCCTTTGCACTGTGTTTGCGGGGCTCTGAGAAATTCCAGTGTATGCTAGGTTTGGACTTCAGATGAGAGTGCTAAGCTGTCAAAGAAATGTGGATGTTGTCAGTTTTCAGAGAGTAATAAAGTCCTTCAGTTGGAATCTGAGCCCTCATGTGACTATAGGAGAGTCTGGGGACCTCCAACATGGAAAAGCGTGCAGATGGAACTGAGCTGGGTCAGCCTGAGGAGTGGTCATGCCCAGGAGAGGGGCCTCGCTCCTGCAGAGCCGAGGAGCACTCAGCCTGAGCCTGGCACAGAGCAGGATCTTAGGGCATGGAGGCTGAACTCTCTTTCCCACTCAGATCTGCTTGGACCAGGGATGGGAGGATAATCTATGCACCCAGAGTGCAAGCTTCCAACTCACTTCTTGCACAAACACATTTGTCAGCAACCCTTCAGGTTTCACTAGGATTTTGGAAAGCTGACATCCCATACTGCTTTCTTCTGAAATGAGACCATACCAGTTACTGTCAACACAGCTTTCCCTTCAGAGGAAGATAAGTGTAGAAAACGAGGATGAAGAACTAGTGAACCAAAGTGATACCAGGTTAAAAAGACCCTCACAGAATATCAGCCACAGTTTTCCCTGCCTGGCATCCCTCTGTTCAAATTCTGATTGTTGACATGGTTTCTCTGTTTAAAGTGATAATGGTGTAGTGCATGGCTACCATTTGGGGTGATACACTGCAAGGGAATGGGGCTTCCTTTTGAGTCCTTTCCATCTGAGTAAATGTCTGAGTGAGTAAAGGTGCCTAGATAAGTCAGTGCCATTTTCAGCAGTGTAACTATAGATCTGTGCATATCAGAAGATGCTGGTAGACCATTTTCTCAGATGGCTGGGGGGAGCAGAACTCTCCCTCCCTCCAGGGCTCCTACACCAAATCTTTGTTTCCTGAAAGATTCTCACCCCTTTAATTCTTACCCCTTAAACTTTAAAAGTCCCACATAAAATAATGCTGCTGCTATAATTGGTCCATTTTTTTTTTCCTCCAAAATAAATATGACCCGGGACTTGCCTGGCAGTCCAGTGGTTAAGACTTCACCTTTCAATGCAAGGAATATGGTCGGGGAGCTAAGATCCCACAGGTGTTGCAGACAAAAACCTAAAACGTTAAAAAGAAGCAGTGTTGGAACAAATTCAATGAAGACTTTTAAAAAAATAGTCCACATAAAAAAACTTTTAAAAAATGAGTATGAGCCTCATGTAATCTTTCCTTGTATGTGTCAGCTGCCCAAACCAGGTCTCTTGGTGGGGATGGGGCACAACATTCTTCATGGGGGGAATGTCACTGATTTTGTTTGCTTGGGATACACGCTGAGTTAACCTCATTGGACTTTCCCCAGGAATTGATGCGCATACACGTGGTGGGTCATTATGCTGCTGCACCTGTGTAGTGTGAAGGTCAGTGTGTTTTTCTGATTATAAGAACCCATCCATGTCATTCCATTATAAACCACTCCACTCATAATGGAATGTGCCTCAGCCCAGAGCCCTTTGTGGTTGCCCAGCCCAGGAATTCTCTCCAGTGCAGCCCTGACCTTTGAGATCCATCACCCACCCCTCCCCCACTGCCTGCATCTTCCCCTCACCCCAAATTTGACTGTGCTCCATTTTGAGATGATGTTCTTTGCATGTTGCGTCCTTCTTGTGTGATGTGAATGTACGGTTGTCACAAGTGAATTTGTACCTGGAAGCGAACACTCTCTGATGCTCCTTCTAAAATGACAGCTCAGAGCTCTGCTGGGCTGTGGGTAAATACTTTGCAGTTGATATGGGCATGGAGAAGCATGCCTGGAGACCAGAGCAATGATTTCTCCTGCTGATTCTGAGTGGAACTAGCCACTGGGAGGTTACCAGCTCACTGCAGTGGGCCTCAAGCAGCTGGTGGCTCTCCCAGAGGATCCTTCTTCCAGATCCCTTCAAACTGCCCTCTAAGTCCTCTGCTGCTGGGATTGCAGTTTTACGACTTGTGGGAGCAGCCCGGCTTGTAAAAATCACAGCTCATATTTACTCATATGCATATATGCACAGTGCATCAGCATGTGTGTTGCATACTTTTTCTTGTGTGAGTTCCTCTCCACTCATGACAATCTGAAGAGGTAGATATGACCATTGATGTACTAGAGAACTGGGCCACAGAGGGCTCAGTCACTGCTCTAAGTCTCCCAGTGGGTAAGTGAGGAGCAGGGATTCAAACGCATCCATGCTTTCTGTCTAGCATCCTTGTCCATGGGCCCTGGTGCTGCTCTGGGAGCATGCGCTCAGCCAATCTTGAAATGAGGCTTTTGTTTACAAATAATAAAAGTTTACATCTGCACAGTGCTTCACAAACGTACTAAGCATATCCAAGTGCAGATTCAACTAATCCCTGAAATAACCATTCAGCGAGTATAAGAACGCATGGGGATGTTCCTTAAGTGTCCCGGTGGTGCCCAGCCTGTAGGAGGATGAGCAGGCCTCAAATTCAGCCCTTCTCTTCCATCCCACCCTAGGGTACCACTTGCAGAGCACCCAGAGGGGTGCTTTCTTAATGAGTGAGTTTTGAAGAATGCATTTAGAGAATGAGCATTTTGTGTGTTATATTCTGCTACTGCTGCTGCTAAGTCGCTTCAGTCGTGTCCAACTCTGTGCGACCCCATAGGCGGCAGCCCACTAGGCTCCTCCGTCCCTGGGATTCTCCAGGCAAGAACACTGGAGTGGGTTGCCATTTCTTTCTCCAGTGCATGCAAGTGAAAAATGAAAGTGAAGTTGCTTAGTCGTGCCCAACTCTCAGCGACCCTGTGGACTGCAGCCCACCAGGCTCCTCCATCCATGGGATTTTCCAGGCAAGAACACTGGAGTAGGGTGCCATTGCCTTCTCCGGTGTTATATTCAGGAAGCATTAAATTGGGACCTAGTTGTGTGCTGCTAAATGTCCAGGGGCAGTCAGAGTGTGGTGACTTTAAATGTCCTTTTCTTACGGCAAATCCCAATCTGTTGTGCTGTCACAGTTGGTTTCTCGAAGTTCACCTGGTTACTCCCACCCCTAGTCTTCCCCATTTGGGGAACACTTGACTTTTGCTAAAAGAACATTTTTCCCAAAGCATGGCACTCTCATCTGCTTATACCCCGCTGGGACTTCTGAATTTTCTCTTTGGATGTAAAGATATACTGAGAAGCCTTTTTAAAATATCAAGTAGTTCCTTTGGGTGCATTTAACATTTTGGTAGAATGTAACCCCTTTTCTCTTTCCAAGACTAATGTCCTTGCAAAGTGGGGACTTCACCGTCCTAGGGAATCTCAGCTCCTGTGCATTTTCAGATGCAAACTGTTCCTTGAAATAAAACTCTCTGTATCTAGTAGCACAGTTAAGTGGGCACACACATCATCTCAGGGGATTTTATTCAGTGATCCAGGAAACACAACGTTGAGCATCCTCCCCTGACATTTATATGAGTGAGCTCTCCCTATTAACAAGGAAGAGAAAACAGCGATCACTGATTCTCCCAAAGGACATAGTTTATGAAATGCAATCATATCCACAACCTCTTGGATGACAATGAGACTGGAAACCCGAGGGAACAGAATCAGCTGCTTTATTCCCAGTTTCCATTGCAAGTCACTGTAAAACTTCCTGTCCCCAACTCTCTAGGATAAAGGAAATCTTCTGGCCCCATAACTTTTGCCTTTTTTGATTAAATCTTCAAAATAAAAAATGATCCCAAGGTTTTCTACACCTTCCTAATATGTTCCAAGAAGATCCACCTTGTTGCAAAATGAGTGTGCAGCATTACTAGCTGTTAAAAAGGTCTGATAGGCACCCCTGGCTGAGAACTGCTACAACTGGTGGGAACTAAGTGTTTGTGAATAAGAGAATGGAGAAGGAATCTACAAGGCAGATCATTATGCTACAAAGAGGGTCTTCTTGCTCAAAGATAGGTTTCCTGAAACCTCTCAAAGCTCCATTTTGGAAAAACAAACAAACCTTATGGCTTGTGTGTTACAATGATTAGCATCTCTGTGTTTGGTGGGTCCCTGAGGACATAGATGCTGATTGTTCATGAGAAAAATAAAGCCTGGAAGAGAAGAGGAAGAAGAATCAGGCCGGGATTGCAGCCTGACAGTCTCTTCCAGACCAGTGAGCTCTCAGGAGCAATGCCTGCCTGTTTTGAGACACTCATATTGGGTGGGGTCAGCCAGGCCTTGGTACTCTCATGTCACTCAGAGCACCCTCACAAGACCACATCTCAAAGGCTGAAGTGGACCTGAAGGAGTTGGTGGTTGTTAGCTGATGCCCTCCCAGAAGCTGGGCAGTGGATTCTTTTCTTAAAGGGCTCTCTCAGAAGCTCATCTGCCACACCCTCCAGGGACTTCAGAAAATCAGTTTTTCTGGGCTTTTCAGAATTTGATCAGAAGCAGGTGGAGACAGGGAGACAGTGCAAAGATGTATCCTTTGCCGGAATTCACAGCCTAATGTAGTGGTAGGCGGGGATGGAAGAAACAGAGAGCAAACTCTGGCTTATTAGCTTTCTCTCTGGGTCAGGGCGTGTGCTAGGTGAAGAGACTTAGAAGAATAAGATTCTTTAAGATTCCAGGGATCTCAAAACTTCTCACACAGAAAGTGAGGCCCAGAGAGACTGTGCCCAGGATCTCCCAGAGATGGCAGGGTCCCGGGATGCCCCAGACTCAGTTCCACTCAGCTTCCTGTGTGTTCCTGACCGCACACCCCATAGACCCGTGTCTGCTCACAACTTCCCTTAAGTTATGGAATGTTCCTGGTCTGTTGCTTCTTCTTGACCCCAGATTATATGATAAAGGATTGCTATGACTCCCTGACATTTTGTGTTCTTGTTATATATTTCAAACTGAAAGTGATCCCAAGACTTCCTATACCTTATCCCCACCCCTTTGTGTCCATGGGGGTGAGCTCCATGTCTTGAATGAATTAGAAAACAGAGGTGTGAATCCTTGGGTCTCTGAAGCCCACAGCTGGCTCCCCTAAATTTCCACTATAGCTCTGTCTGGCTTTTCAATTACAGTGTCATCCAGGCATAAATGGAAAATGTCATCAGAAGCCTCAGTTCTACCCTACAATTTGTCATCTTGACACCAATAGAAAGTCAATATACCATTAATTCTCTACACTTATTGATTTGGAAACTCAATTAGAAAGCTGACTGCTATCTTCTTCCTCCTCCTCCAATTTTCTTCTTTCCCTTCTTCCTCCTGCTCCTCCTCCCCTCGCCCTCCGCTCCTCTTTGCTCTCCTTCTCCCCCACCAAATAGTCTTCAGTTTCTAGAGTCCTAAGCCTCGGTACTGCAGCGACTACTGCAGCTAAATTTCCCTGCATATGAAGCCACAGGCTTTCGGCTTCACCAAGTTAGGGACCACCATGGTCTCCCCTCTAGCCTTTCTCCAGTCAGTGCCTTGAACTCAGTCCTCCTGGACTGAGAGAGAGAAATACTGTGATCACATTGCTAACGGGTGAGCTGAGTCATGCCCTTGGCAGAGTCAAGGAACTATGTCAAGGAGACCAGTAGTCTTGAGCGAGTCTGGAAGGGGTCTGACCTGACAAGGGATGTCTTCTTCAGGGTCTGCTTGCCTCTGCCCAAAAGGTGATGGGTGCTCCCCTAACCTTGAACTCCGATCCCTGGGGTGCCCTGGGTCTGCCTGAACCTGAAGGGAGAGCTCTGCCACCAGTATTTTCTCATTAGAAAGCAGCAGCCTCAGCACAGAGGTAGGACTGCCCTGCTGACTTGCTCACAGCCTGCCCCAATGACAGTTCTGAGCGTCATCCTGATGCAGCAGCCCCAGAGGACCAGGCCACACAGGCTCAACCGTTTCTGTTAACTGCCCCCAGCAGGACCAGAGCTGCAAGCCCAGAGCAAGGCTGGGACAGTGAACAGCTTCTCCGTCTGCTCTATAGAAGGTGTCTTGTTTTGAATACATAATCTGTCCTGTTCTTTCAAAGTAAGTGCTTTTATAAGAGGTCTGGACTGTCCTTTAAACATCTTTCTTTTTTTTCCTCACTTAACAGGAAATGTATTTCTATCCTTTTGTGGACTCAACTTTAGGAAGGGAGCTTGGTAGAGGGAGGATGCTTTTGTGTGAAATTCAAAGATTGGTTTAAACTAGGGCATGCACATGGCATAGCTATTTTGCGCAGACAGCAGGTGGCAAAAACATGTATGTGTGGCTAGCTGTTTGGAGCTTTGCTTATTTGAAGTAGCGTATGATAAGTGGTTTTGTTTGAGCAAAGGAGTGCCAGCTTTATTTGCAGCCACAGAGGAGATGCCCTTCTTGCTGGGTAGTGCTAGATTTAGAGCCAGAATTTTCTTTTTCAGCAAGAACTAGAAGTTCCCCAGTGTTGCTTTTTATCCCCTCATGCCCATTTGTGTGCAGAATTCTTAGAGAATGCAGCATTGCTGATGTCCTGCTACACTCTCCGTACAGCATCATGTGTCAGCAGATACGGGTCCTGGGTCTGTTTACTCAGCTCTGCTTTCTAAATGAAAGTTCTTGTTTTACATGGCTTCAAACGAGAAGTCAGGATTTTCATGATCACAGCTAAACATACACCACAAGTGGATGTGTATTTGCCTTTTCTCTCTTGCAGATTTTTTTTTAGCAAAGTAGAACCAGGATTTAGGATTTATTTTATTTTCCTTCAAATTTATGGATAGGAATTATCCTGAGTTATCCAAAGCAACCTCAAGAACCCCTAGAAATTGGACATCAGACTCTGGCATAAGGGCCCTATAGCACAAACTTATCCTGGCTTTGATGTTTCAGATCAAGGCATGGATCAGTCATTTATTATTCACTGGGCACCTATTAATTATGCACCTGCTATGAACCAGATAATGGCTGATGTGTGGGAGAGACAAAGAGAAGACGGACGCGCCCCTGCCCTCATGAGGAATTCATTCTGCTTGAGGGGAGGGTCTTGTCAGAAGGTGAACATCACAAATAAGTTTATAACATTGTCAGGAATGGAGAGGGATTAAGAAGAAAGAGAGCAGGGTAAGCATGTGTGGGGAAGAGAGGGCCTGGGAACACTGTGTTCACCTTCTCTGCTGCTGCATCCTACTTCTGGATTCAATCTCTGAAAACCCATGCTGTTTCTGAACTTGTGTAAAAATACAGTCTCATGGTTACTACCACCTCTACACTCCCTAAAGATGTTATTTTATTTAGCTGCCAGTGGCTTTTGTTTGGATATGATTTTGTTGATGACCTGAAAAAAAAAAAAAGGCAATTTTACAGAAAAATCTTGGTTTCTTTTGGGAAAAAATATGAAAATTCTTGCAACCCTGAGCTCCAGTTCTGCTTGGCAGTAGATGGCAAGAACTGAATGTGGTCTCTGTTAGGACCTACTGATTGTCATTGTTCCCACTTAGCTCACCTCCTACTGGCCTCTAAAGGCAGCCATGGTTCCAGCCTATTTTGGTGCCACCCTTCACAAGTTCAGAGCAGTGATGTTTCCTGTATCAGAACCCTTCCTAACTAGATGGGCCCATGGGACTCTCTCCTCCTTCCTTCCCCTTCAATCACCTTAGGTAGGCTGAGCGCTCTCTGCCAGCTACAAGGGGCTGTCAAGGTGCTGCCCGGCTTTCACAGTTCCAGGCTGAGTTGGAGAAGCCATCTAGCTGAAGAGTGAACCCTGTCCTTTCGCAGTCCCAGATTGCTTTCACATGACCCAGAAGAGCAGGAGATTCAATGCCGTTCACAACACCTAGTGTATTTTCATTCTGGAGAGTTACAGGTTCTAAATAACTCAGATGTTCTTAGAGTTATAGTTTCATTACAGTTCACCTAATTAAAATTAAGGCCCATTCTCTGGTTATTTTCATCCTTTGTCCCTTAGACAGATCCATCAACCAAATCTTCCCCTGACATGAAAAACAAATTATATTAGCCAAAGCACATGTTCCAATTACTGTTTATTTCATTTCTGTTTGACTTTTCACAGTACCATGCCATTCATCACCTGACAGGTAGGGGTGTGACCACAATGATTGCAAGAGGCTGTGTCCCCTGAGCTAGACAGGGCACATGCCATGGGGTCTTTGGCTCATGGGATACTCCCAAGAAACTCAGTGTTCAGCAGCACCCTTCTCCTTGTCTGAGCTGGCTAATCAGTGTTGACCTAGAATTCACACACTTACATAGAATATTTCCAAATGTATGTAACTATCATAAACATATGTTTGTAAGCCCTCTAATCAGTGTTTAAATTTACTTAAACAAATAACCTTTCCCTACTCCATAATAGATAATAGAGCTTTACTGAGCAATGCCTTCCATCTGTCCTTTTCTCCTGTCAGAAGGATACCTCTGACTATCCTCCGAAATTTTTTGCCCCACCCAATATTCCCATTGCTAGGGGGCAGTCTGATCCTCACTCCTCAAGGCTGTGCTCATTCTTCTGAAGGTGGACCTCCTCATGGCCATTCTATGGCTACAGTTGCCTAGGACCCCAGCAGCTTTAGCATCAGCTAGGAGCTTAGAAATGTAGACTGTCAAGCCCACTCCAGAAATGCTAAATTAATGTATGCTTTTTAATAAGATTCCTGGGAAATTCACATAGACCTTCAAGTAGATAAAGCATATACTTTCACCACAGCCATTGGCCCCATCCACTTTGACTAATAGCCTCTTGTAAGAAAAACTCCTTCAACCCTGAATGGATATTCTCTGATCACTGGTTGTGAGTTCCCCAGTCAAAAACAGACCCTCATATTCTGTGATCTTAATTTTTGGTAGTTATGATATTCAGGTAAATGCCACCATATTATTAATAGTTGGCCACAGTATAAAGTATCCTTGGGAACTAAGTCATTCATCTGAAACATCTAAATGGTCATTAAGGGAAAAGTAATCTTGCAGTATAGTTTAACAGTGGAAGTAGGATGTGGAAAATCCAATTAAAATCATTAAAAGACATCTGTTAAATAGATTGTTATTTCCAGGCAGACAAGACAGAAAAGTGGTTAAGCACTGACATGGGAATGAGGGACCAGCCTGATTAGGGTCCAGCTTTGCTCCCAGCTTTGTGACCTTGTAGAAGTTAACTCAGCTCAGTCATTCACAAATCCACCTGCTCAAAATTACCACCTGTAGAGCTTGGAAATAAATTCACGACTGCTCTGGATCCATCAATAGAGTCCCTGCTTTGGTTTTTTGTGAGACCAAGGCATCTGCATTTTTTAAAAGCCCTCAGATTGTTTTGATATCTGAATGAGTTTGGGAACCAATAGCAGCTTCATGGAGCTTCTAAGTGAAACCATTAGGTGGCATTCCAGGGAACTCTGAAGAGCTCCAGTCCTTTCTGTCTGAAAGAATTTAGTGAGAAGAAAAGTGATAAGTGGTTTATTAGAATAGGATGCTTGTGAGGCTTACAAGCGGGTGGGCAAGAAGGTGCCATACCCTGAGAACTCACTGGGCTACAGTTTTATAATCAAAGGAAAAGTGGGGAGGGGGAGAATACCTTTATCATTCTTGAGTGGATGTCATGCTTTCATCATTGACTTCTCCTCCAGGTTGGACAGTGGAGTTCTTTTGTCCCTACATGGTCAGGATAGGTCCACAAATTATTATTTTTTATGTGTGCAGAGAGCGTGTCCTAACTTACTGGGTTCACTAGGCAGGATATGGGCCTCATGCCACCACTGTTTTATTGTTTTGGAGCATGCCTCATGCTTCCGTTGCGTGGTTTTGTTGCTAAGTAAGCCTGTTTGGTTTTGTGGTTAAGCAAACCTTTTTTGAGTAATCATTAACTTACAGGGGTCTCTCATATTTTTTCTACTTACAATCTGCTAGTGGGATTAACTATTTAATCACCTACTTTGTCCATTTACTCTGTCCCTATCATAACCCTTTTGTTCTCAAATGAGGCTAACAGTGGAACAGTCTTGTGGATTTAATGGTAACATGAAGGGAAAGGTCCTGTCTCGTGCCTGAGACATAGTAGTTGCTCAACATCAACAGTGATGATAACAATGGTGATGCTGATGATAATGGAGGTGGTGGTAGCAGTGATGATGATAATGATGCAGGCTCCATTTACACATCAACTGGATATACACAGACGTACATTCTGTATTAGCTTTAATTTATAATGGGCCTCAGTATAAAGTGAAAGTGGAAGTGAAAGTCACTCAGTCGTGTCCCACTCTTTGTGACCCCATGGACTATACCGTCCACGGAATTCTCCAGGCCAGAATCTGGAGTGGGTGGACTTTCCCTTCTCCAGGGGATCTTCCCGACCCAGGAGGAATCGAACCTGGGTCTCCTGCATTGCAAGTGGATTCTTTACCAGCTGAGCTACCAAGGAAGCCAGGCCTCTGTATAGAGGCCTATTAACATAAATTGCCAGATTAAATGATTATTTTACTATGACTGCTGGTAGTTCTGCATCAAGCTTTATTCCACACTTATAATAATGCTGTTTTACATTTGTTTAGTACTTTCAATTTTCCAAGTGCTTTAAAATACACAACATTCCCTCCAATCTTAAGAGATGGACAGAGCTATCGCAGGAAATTACCCTCATTTGATAACTGAGGAAACAGACTGACAGAAGCAAGGGACTTCCTTAGAGCTGCCCTCCTTGAGCAACCTGGAATAGGATTCAAGTCTTTGGGGCCTAGGATCTTTGTAGAAAAACTTCTGTCTTTCAACCAAAAGCTCGTATTAAGGGTGATTTTCCAAGAAAATCTTGATTGACTGTTAATAAGTCTACACAGGTTAGATTAACAATTGTCTGGAAAATATCTTCGTTTCCTGAGTCAGTCTCCAATTTCATCATATCTTCAGGTCTTTTCAAACCTGAGGAGAGCAGTCACCGAGCATCCTTCTTTCACAGGAAAACCAGTGACAACTCAGGGTAAAATAGCGTAATCTTACGTAAGTGAAGGCTAACACAATTGAGGAGTACGTTAGAAGCATGACGTGGTGCACCAGTCTTATATTGTAGCACTTGTATTTGCACCTTTCCATGGATTCCCTCAAGCACTCTCACTGGAACATTGTATCAGAGAGTTCAGCAGAATATACTAGAAAGCACACATATGGCATTAAGTCAGGATACAATCTGCTGACATCATATTCACAGGAACTCGATAAAAACGTCCTTGCCTTCTCCACCATTTCCTTCAGCAAAGGTCCAGACCTGCAGCTGCCTTGGAACACGCTGTGTGTGTGAAAGTGTTGTGAGGAGCCAGGCCCCTGTCAGCTCTACTTCCATAAATCATCATTTCTCTCCTCCTTTGACACTGGCCCTCCCTCCACCAGAAAGTCACTCTCTACATCCTTAAAAACCACAGAACCAATTGTAACTGTTAGCTGTTTAAACTTGTCTCCCTCAAAGTCACTTATACCCCTAAGACCCTGAGGTGTTACTAGAATGAGGGTATTGAGTTAATTTTTCTGGGACCACTTTCCTCAGTGGGCTACCCTATATCATCTCTGTGCACTCTGTTCAGTAACCCACTTCCTTCTTCTTTATTGCAGACATGTATGTAAAAGTCTGATTACAAGTCAAGAATGGGAAGCACAATGTCCTGAAAATCAATACAATGAATTAACAATTAGAACCCCAGCTCTATATTATTAAAAATTAGGCCATCTGAAAGCTGAATGTGTGCCCGATGGGACCCAAGTTGCTAACCCATTTGTTTTGATTCCTCATCTGGAATCCTCAGTTCAGTTCAGTCGCTCAGTTGTGTCCGACTATTTGCAACCCCATGAATCACAGCATGCCAGGACTCCCTGTCCATCGCCAACTCCCAGAGTTCACCCAAACTCATATGCATTGAATTGCTGATGCCATCCAGTCATCTCATCCTCTGTCGTCCCCTTCTCCTCCTGCCACCAACCCTCCCAGCATCAGGGTCTTTTCCAGTGAGTCAACTCTTCCCACGATGTGGCCAAGTATTGCAGTTTCAGCCTTAGCATCAGTCCTTCGAATAAACACCCAGGACTGGTCTCCTTTAGAATGGACTGGTTGGATCTCCTTGCAGTCAAAGGGACTCTCAAGAATCTTCTCCAACACCACAGTTCAAAAGCATCAATTCTTTGGCACTTAGCTTTCTTCACAGTCCAAATCTCACATCCATACATGACCACTAGAAAAACCATAGCCTTGACTAGACAGACCTTTGTTGGCAAAGTAATGTCTCTGCTTTTGAATCAGCTATCTAGGTTGGTCATAACTTTCCTTCCAAGGAGTAAGCGACTTTTAATTTCATGGCTGCAGTCACCATCTACAGTGATTTTGGAGCCCCCCAAAATAAAGTCTGACACTGTTTCCACTGTCTCCCCATCTATTTCCCATGAAGTAATGGGGCCAGATGCCATGATCTTAGTTTTCTGAATGTTGAGATTTAAACCAACTTTTTCACTCTCTACTTTCACTTTCATCAAGAGGCTCTTTAGTTCCTCTTCACTTTCTGCCATAAGGATGGTGTCATCTGCATATCTGAGGTTATTAATATTTCTCTCAGAAATCTTGATTCCAGCTTGTGCTTCTTCCAGCCCAGCAAAACATTTCTCATGATGTACTCTGCATAGAAGTTAAATAAGCAAGGTGATAATATACAGCCTTGACATACTTCTTTTCCTATTTGGAACCAGTCTGTTGTTCCATGTCCAGTTCTAACTGTTGCTTCCTGACCTGCATATAGGTTTCTTAAGAGGCAGGTCAGGTGGTCTGGTATTCCCATCTCTTTTTTCTCATGATGTACTCTGCATAGAAGTTAAATAAGCAAGGTGATAATATACAGCCTTGACATACTTCTTTTCCTATTTGGAACCAGTCTGTTGTTCCATGTCCAGTTCTAACTGTTGCTTCCTGACCTGCATATAGGTTTCTTGAGAGGCAGGTCAGGTGGTTGGTATTACCATCTCTTGAAGAATTTTCTACCGTTTGTGGTGATCCACACAGTCAAAGGCTTTGGCATAGTCAACAAAGCAGAAGTAGATGTTTTTCCAAAACTCTCTTGCCTTTTCAATGATTCAGCAGATGTTGGCAATTTGATCTCTAGTTCCTCTGCCTTTTATAAAATCAGCTTGAACATCTGGAAATTCATGGTTCACATATTGCTGAAGCCTGGCTTGGAGAATTTTGTGCATTACTTTACTAGTGTGTGAGATGAGTGCAATTGTGTGGTAGTTTGAGCATTCTTTGGCATTGCCTTTCTTTGGGATTGAAATGAAAACTGACCTTTTCCAGTCCTGTGGCCACTACTGAGTTTTCCAAATGTGCTGGCATATTGAGTGCAGCACTTTCATAGCATCATCTTTTAGGATTTGAAATAGTTCAACTGGAATTCCATCACCTCCACTAGCTTTGTTTGTAGTGATGCTTTCTAAGGCCCACTTGACTTCACATGCCCCGATGTCTGGTTCTAGGTGGGTGATCACACCATTGCGATTATCTGGGTCGTGAAGATCTTTTTGTACAGTTCTTCTGTGTATTCTTGCCACCTCTTCTTAATATCTTCTGCTTCTATTAGGTCCATACTATTTCTCTTCTTTATTGAGCCCATCTTTGCATGAAATGTTCCCTTGGTATCTCTAATTTTCATAAAGAGATCTCTAGTCTTTCCTGTTCTATTGTTTTCTTCTATTCTTTGCACTGATCACTGAGGAAGGCTTTCTTATCTCTCCTTATTATTCTTTGGAACTCTGCATTCAAATGAGTATATCTTTCCTTTTCTCCTTTGCTTTTCGCTTCTCTTCTTTTCACAGCTATTTGTAAGTCCTCCTCGGAGAGCCATTTTGTGTTTTTGCATTTCTTTTCCATGGGGATGTTCTTCATCCCTTTCTCCTGTACAGCGTCACAAACCTCTGTCCTTAGTTCATCAGGCACTCTATCAGATCTAGTCCCTTAAATCTATGTCTCACTTCCACTGTATAATCATAAGGGATTTGATTTAGGTTATACTGGAATGGTCTAGTGGTTTTCCCTACTTTCTTCAATTTAAGTCTGAGTTTGACAGTAAGGAGTTCATGATCTGAGCCACAGTCAGCTCCCAGTCTTGTTTTTGCTGACTGTATAGAGCTTCTCCATCTTTGGCTGCAAAGAATATAATCAATCTGAATTCACTCTTGACCATCTGGTGATGTCCATGTGTAGAGTCTTCTCTTGTGTTGTTGGAAGAGGATGTTTGCTATGACCAGTGTGTTTTCTTGGCAAAACTCTATTAGCCTTTGCCCTGCTTCATTCCGTACTCTAAGGCCAAATTTGCCTGTTACTCCAGGTGTTTCTTGACCTCCTACTTTTGTTTTCCAGTCCCCGATAATGAAAAGGGCATGTTTTTTGAGTACTAGTTCTTAAAAGTCTTGTAGGTCTTCATAGAACCATTCAACTTCAGCTTCTTCAGCGTTACTGGTTGGGTCATAGCCTTGGATTACCATGATATTGAATGGTTTGCCTAGCAAATGAACAGAGATCATTCTGTCGTTTTTGAGATTGCATCCAAGTACTGCATTTCAAACTCTTTTGTTGACCATGATGGCTACTCCATTTTTTCTAAGGGATTCCTGCCCACAGTAATAGAAATAATGGTAATATGAGTTAAGTTCACCCATTTCAGTCCATTTTAGTTCGCTGATTCCTAGAATGTCGATGTTCACTCTTGACATCTCCTGTTTGACCACTTCCAATTTGCCTTGATTCATGGACCTAACATTCCAGGTTCCTATGCAGTATTGCTCTTTACAGCACCAGACCTTACTTCTATCACCAGTCACATCCACAGCTGGGTATTGTTTTTGCTTTGGCTCCATCCCTTCATTCTTTCTGGAATTATTTCTCCACTGATCTCCAGTAGCATATTGGGTACCTACTGACCTGGGGAGTTCCTCTTTCAGTATCCTATCATTTTGCCTTTTCATACTGTTCATGGGATTCTCTAGGCAAGAATACTGAAGTGGTTTGCCATTCCCTTCTCCAGTGGACCACATTCTGTCAGACCTCTCCACCATGGCCCGTCCGTCCTGGGTGGCCCCACACAGCATGGCTTAGTTTCATTGAGTTAGACAAGGCTGTGGTCCATGTGATCAGATTGACTAGTTTTCTGTGATTATGATCCTACTTCCAAGGAAAAAGATTAGAAATAAAAACCATTAAGGAATCAAGTACTGTTTCAGATACTACACTGTGTTGTTCTGAGAACTTCAATCACCATTGTCTATAGCAAGATTTATTCCACAAATATGTTCTGTTTAACACATTGTTTATTCATAAATATTTGTGGCGTGTTTACTCTGGACCAGATGCTGTGCTGAGTGCAGGTGATAAAATGATGAGCAAAGCCAGCCGTGACTTTCCAGACTTTCAGTACAGTGCAAGGAGAAACCCATTCAAATCAAAGCCAATACAGGTATTATGAAGGCAAAGAACATAGCTCTGTGAGCATAGGTAAGTGGGGAGCTCTATCTGGACTGGGATTTAGGAAGCATCCCTGAGGAAAGGATGCTTACTTGGATATGGAAACATGAGCTGCAGTTGATTAGGTAAGAGAGGACAATTTGTCTTCCTTATTCTAAAAATTGATGTCACCTGCTACCAAGAAAATATGATCTCATTATTTAATATGAAGAGGTATAAAAATAAGACAAGCCAGTACTCTTTAGTTGATCTTTTCTAGAACCATCTTTTTAATTTTCAAAGTGTATTCCTCCTTACCTTGCATATCAGCCCCAATTATTAGATAGATTTTTACTCTTTTTTCTGGGAAATTGTTCTTGTAGTTTCTTGCACAGTCTCAGTCCAAAACATAGTAGGCCCTCATCGATATTTTGAGGGTTTTCAAGGAAAAGAATAATGACTTTACTTCCTGTATTATGCTACCCAAAATAGTGAATGTGAAGGGTGAGTTTTTGTGTCATAAAGCTGTGTGTGGAATAGGAGACCTACAGAGCACTGTGAAAAGGAAGAACTATGGTTCAAACCTAGTAAGAATAGAGTAGAGCAAAAGATGAGCACCAAAGTGATTCCCCTTATTAATAATATCACGGTCAAATCCTGGAATAATTAATAAGTGATGCATTGCCTAATGTCTACCAAGAGAGTGGCTAGTTCAGTAAGAGACACTGCACTCAAAGCAGCATTTCCCAGGAGTATTATCCTCCTCTTTATCTCCCTTCTCTGTGTGGCCCCAAAATGAAAGAAATGCATATAGATAATATATATTCCCTTCCCCACCCCCACAAAAAGGAAAGAAATGTGTATAGAAAATGTATTGTGAATCTTGTATTGTGAACTTGTTTGGTTCCATTTATGCTTCATTTCAACCTGAGTCTGGTGGGCTGATGGCTCAGACGGTCCATAATCTGCCTGTAATGCAGGAGACCTAGGTTTGATCCTGGGTCAGGAAGAGGAAATGGCAACCCACTGCAGTATTCTTGCCTGGAGAATTCCATAGACAGAGGAGGCCAGTGGGCTACAGTCCACAAGGTCACAAAGAGTCAGACACTGAGTGACTAACACTTTCACTTTCAACCTTAGTCTAAACATTTTAGTATAATTGATAGAGAAGTCAGGAAACTAAAAGGAAAAATGTTTACTCTTTTCTCCTTCCCAATTAACAGTTTGTGTTACAATGATTACTGTTAGGTATTTGCTTTCTCTTTCTATCATTCATGCAATCTGTGAGCCTTAACTAATTTCTGCTTTAAGGGCTGTGGAGCATCTAAGGAACAGGACACAGATGTTTACATGAAGACATATATATATTAACACTCCAAGATGACTTCTCAGTAGTTGTCCATAAAAGGCTTCTGTGTTCACATAAACAGGGAAACCTGAACAACCCTAGGCTGATTTCTTAGCTGAAGGGGCCCTCAGAATGTTTGGTATATGATGAGAGGGAGATTCAGAAATGCAGCATTTGTATGGCATTTGTTCTTCTAAGCAGCTGAGCAGGACTCTGCCTTATGGGTAAGGAGGCTGACATTAGCAGGGCAGATTAGAGCCCTAACCGAGAGGCATGGCGTCCAGGTCAGAGTCCTAACTCTGAGAGGGGCTTAGCAACAAAGCTCTAGTGGTAAGTTGGTGGGAAAACAAGATATCTAAACACGGTCATCTAGACCAAGCCAACTAAATGAAGATTTACTTTATTTGCATTATTAATTTTAGTGATATTAATTATTAATAGTAAAAGCACTATGTTGAAGGTCAGTAAGTTCCAGGAATTTAAGCATGGTGAATAAATATAACTATAGGCTCTTTCTTCAGATTTTTTAGGTTTATATCCTTGTTTTACCACTACTGACTTACATGACTGAGGCAAATGACTTTGCCTCTTTAAAACTCAATTTTTTCATATCACCATGAGAGTAATAACAGTATGAATTACAAAGAACATTGTGACATTTAAATGAGATAACATGGATGAAGCACTTAGCCTAATACCTGGCATATGGCAAGATTTCATTCAGTGCTCATTACTTATTAAATGCTCATTAGTCCTCCCAATCCTATGAGGAAGATATTGTTTTCTCCATCCATGAGTAACGAAACTGGTTCTCAGAAAGCTTAATAAGATGCCAGGATCACAGCTGTAAAAAGTCGTCGGGCTAGCATTCAAACTCAGGTTCGTTTAACTTCAAATCCCATGTCTTTTCTAGTATAACATTTTAATATGAAGCTCAGAGGGCATACAGATACTGAGACTAATCATAGACTTTATTTTCAGGTAGATCTTGCTCAGGAATAGCTCAGAAACAGGACTAAACTAGCATAATTGAGTAGCAATATAGACTGGCAGTTCAGACTGAGGCTTTATTTGATGTATTGGCCCAGAAAATCTAGAAACACTCCATTTGTCTTATAGGAGTCAAGTGTGCTTGAAAATATTCTACTTGCTTGTTAAATAACCTACGCTCATAGACTTGTCATTGGCATTGGTCTAACTTGTTGGCAAAAAGGTGTGTGTGTGTGTGTGTGTGTGTGTGTGTGTGTGTGTGTGTGTGTGCTGGAACTGGCAGAGGCAGAGTTTGTGAACTAAGTGGCAGTTAAATTGTTGCAGGTAGAGAGCGCTCCTGTAGGGTGAAAGGTGGGATAGAAAATCCATGCATCTAACATGGCAGATGCGTCCAGATTTAAGCCAGCTCAGCTCTTAGTAAAATATGAATGATCCCTTGCTCCTCAAGTGATCATTAGGAAACAGTTGGAACTCGAGAGGGGAAAAATTAAAAAATAGTTCCATTGTTTTTATATGAATAATGTTTAAGAGATAATTTAGATTACAAAACATTCAGGAAAGCAAGGAAATGTGATAAACCAACAACAACAAAAAATCTATCAGTAGAATAACCATAGATAAACCAGATATGAGAACTAAAGAGAAGGATTTAAAAAACATCTATTGTGAATACATTTAGGTATTTTTTGAAAAAGATGGCTACAGTGGATGAGTAGATGAAGAATTTCAGTAGAGAAATGGGAACCATAAGAAAAAGAACCACATAGAAATTCTAGAGTAAAATTACCTGAGATAGATTAGATGGGTATTTTTGTCTATTTAGGCTGCTACAACAAAATACCATAGAATGAGTGCCTTATAAACAACAGAAATATATGGCTCATGGTTTTGGAGGCTGGGAAGTTCAAGACCAAGACATGGTCAGATTTGATGTCCGGTGAGAGCCCACTTCCTGATTCACAGGCAGCCGTGTTTTACCATATATGGTGGTAACTACATATGGTAGAAAGGATGAGAAATCTCTCTGGGGCCTCTTTTGTAAAGGTGCTAATTTCATTTATGATCACTTCACCCTTATGATCTAATTGCCTCCCAAAGGCCTCATTTAATGCCATCCTACTGAGGACTGTTTTTTAGCATATGAATTTTGGGGAACACAACATACAGTCTGTGGCAGTGGGCTTAACAGAAGAACAGAAGCTGTAACAGAAAAGATCAGTGAACGTGAAGACTGCTTAGTAAGTGTTGTTCAAACTAAGACACAGAGAAAACTATTGTGAGACACTTTACAGATCGTCAGTTACCTGTCAAGTGGCCTAACATGCATGTACTTGGAATCCCAAATCAAAAAGAGAGAGAGAGAAAATGGGCCAGAACATATATTTGAAGAAATAACACCCAGAAATTTTCAATACTATGGGAACAGTTCAATCTACAAATCCAATATTTCAGTGAACTCCAAATTGTAAAGGAACCTAAGCACATCACAGACAAATTTCTGAAAACCAAAGATAGAGGAAAATGTCATGCAAGCATCCACAGGAGAAAGGTGGAATTACATACAGGGAAACAACGGCCAAAAATATTACGGCTGATTTTTAATCAAGAATCAAGTCAGAAGGCAATGAAAAGAGAGCTCAAGTGGGGAAAGGTTGTGTGGAGGAAGAATATACCATGCTCTAAGGCAAATAACAAAGGGAATGACCTAGTGAAGGGTCAGGAAAGGCTTCCTCAAGGAAGTATCGTCTGAGCTAAGAGCTGAAGGATGAGATGTTAAGTAGGCAAAGAGTAGAAAAGATGTTTCAGGTGTGTGCAAAATTCCTGTGGCAAGAGGAAACTTGCTACGTGGTAAAACTGAAAGGTTCAAAGTAGGTGGAGCTCAGATATCAGGCGAAAGACAGGAGCCAGACTAGCTGCTACAGGTTACAGTGTGGGCTTCTGTTTTCACTCTAAGGAAAAGGGGGACTTTCGAAGAATTTTAAGCAGCAGGGATCATTTAAACAGATTTGTGTTATGAAAAACGCTTTCAACTCTGGATGAAGCAGGAGCACACCAGTGTAGCTGAGCGGAGAACAGGGGGCATAGGAGTGATTCCAGTGAGAAAGGTGGTGGCGGGGACTTGGGTGCTCCCGGTGAAGGTGAAGAGAGGTGACAGCTGACTCACGAGAACATCTTCCTGACAATGACACCAGCTTGTCTGTGGGAAAGTATAAAGATGATGAATTTCAGGAGACAAGAGACGTTCATGGGGATGTATAGGCAGGGAACTCAGAAGAGAGGTTTGGGCTAGAGATGAATATTTGAGGGTTCTTGGCATTGAGAAGGTAGATTGTCTTGGGTGTAGATGAAGTTGTCTTTTCTGCTCAAAACCCTTTTGTCTGGAGTACCAACTTTGCTGCTGAGCTCTGCATAGCATCCCAGGTATGGTCTCTGATGGGGCAGGAGTACTGACTTTGCTGCTGGGCTCTGCATAGCATCCCAGGTATGGTCTCTGGATGGGGCAGGAGCAGCCTTTGCTGGATGGCTTCCGGTTGTTGTTCTGCACCTGTTTGCTGCCCTCTAGTGACCCTTGAAAGCTCTGCCCCACATGCAAGGCAGTTTAACCCTTTGTGTCCTGGCTGCTTCTCTTGGGGCCTCAGGACCTGACAGCTCTATGACTCTTGGAATATGTGGCAAAGGTTCCAACTTCCACCCCAGTTACTTGAAACCTTCAGTTACACAGGAGGGATAACCACACCAGCAGCCAGAAAGTGTTTTCTTTCATGCCAGGGCTATACTTTTTTTTTTTTATAAGTGGCTGTTGGCAAATTAATACTCAGATTTAATGAGTTTTGGCCATGTTAATTATATCTTTATTGTGATGGTGAGGGGCCCACCACTAGTGCTTCTGTCTTGTTACAAGTAACTGGCAAATTTTTATTTTTCAGTGTTATTTGCTTATTCCTTGCCTAGACAAATTAACCAGTAAAATCTACAAATCTAAGAAATTGATAAATGTTTGGAGCTACGAGAAAGTTATAAAATAATAGCTATCAGTCATTGAGTAATATCTACACATTACCTACTCTGTGTGATTTAACATTCACAGCAACCAGTAAAGTATCGATATCATCATTTCACCCATGAGAAAATAGGCTTGGATATGTCATGAACCTTTTCCAGGAACCCATAACTACAGAGGTGGAGGATACTCAGGTGGACTTCAGACTCCATCTTCGTGGGGTCCTATTTCCTATGTTATGATGTCTCCAAATGAATCTATACTTGACTCCTGAACAATATGGAGGATGAGGTGCAGTCAAAAACTTGTAGTTAGCTCTCTATTTCTGAGGATTCCTCCACATCTATAGTTTGGTTCCTCTGTGTCCACAGTTCCCCACCTGGGGTTCATCCAACCATGGATCATGAAATACTTACTATTAAACAAAATCTGCATATAAGTGGGCACGCACAGTCAAATCCATGTTTTCCAAAGATCAGTTGTATAATTAGTTAGCAGTTGTTTTATTAGAACTATTTTATGAAAATACAAGACCTCGTTTTCTTCTCCAAGGAGTTGTCAATCTAGTAATGAGGTTAACGTGCATTCTAAAGGGAAACAGACTATTAAAAATAATTACTTTATAGTTAAGAATGTGATTTCCTGGTTTGTTTCCTCTGCACAGCTTCTCTAAGAAGAGCAAAAAGACTGGATAAGTGGCTGCTTCCAGTCCTGGGAAATAAGCAGGGCCAATATCTTTGTTTATAGTTTACACTGACCTTCCACCCACCTCCCCACCCCCAGTTTTTCCTGCCATACATTCACATCCATGCCTCCAATTCAGCCTCTTACACAATTTAACCTTGGCTAGAGGGAATCACCCCCACTGGTCACATTCTATGTCTGCTAAAAAAAAAAAGCAGGTTACCTAAAACCTGCAGAAGTCTTTTAATGCATAAGTGGCACTTAAAAGACTAGATACCCAAAGGACAAGAGTGGTTATTGACAACTGGTAAGATGTTGAATAACTTTTCTCATCTGCATGTCCTGATTCTACTTACCTATGTAGCAAAGAGAAAACAATACAATTTAATTTCTACATTCTGAAAAGAGAAAAATTATTTTTCCCCTCAGAGAGGAAATTGCAATTTCACTGAAGCATCCAAAGACAAAAAGATCTCTGCCTCTTCAAAGAGACAAACAGGTGTGGATTTTCATTAATTTACTAATAAACACAAAAATTATAGAAAATTGCAAATATTATTGTCAAGACTAGTACTATAGAGAACATCATCTATTGCTAAAATACTCTGTGCTCTATTACCAATAATGAAAACATAGGAAGAGATACTAGGGAAAGAGGGAAGGTGGAAGGAAGGGAAGAGAGGAAGAGAAAGAGGCTCCAGGATTTATTTTATTTCTAGTATTATATTTTTAAAAGTTTAAGCTCATATTTCTCTATACTTTGCATTTCTTTTTTATTATTAACCATTCATAAAATACAAAGACATGATAAAATGCATAAATCTAACAGTTTTGCTCTTTGCTTTACTTAGGACATCTATCTTCAGTAAAAAATATTTACTGTTATTAAGAAATGAAGGCATCTACTGTCTGCTTTCCCTTCATGAAATTTATAAAGGTAATTAGAGTAAATGACTTAGTATATTAAATCCACCCCTCCATTTTTTCTTATTTACCGTGAAAACATGAGCACATAGAAGCAAAATTATATCATTCATATAATAAAGAAACTGGGAAAGCAAAGTAGACAGAAAGTAGTTCAGGTTACAGTGGCTTATTTGTGGTAACAAACAACCCCTCCAAATCTCAGTGACTTAAACAAATATTACATTTGCTCCCTCAGTTACTGGTCCACGATTCTGCTCTGCTCACGGTAGTCACTATAGGTCCTGGGTGATAGGCAGCCACCACCTCCGCTGTTGCCACCTGCCATCTCAGAGGGAGGGAGAGCCCAGAAAGGCTCTGCAGAGTCATTTAGACACCTCAGATGACAGCTGTGAGCTTCCTGCACGGTTATTGGTCCAGTGGCCCTCCTAAACACAAGGGGACCAGAAATGACACCCTACCATGAGCCTGGACAGCTGAGGGAAGGCGTGTTTGGAGAAGGGCACAGATTTTATCATGGAAAGGAAGCACATGAGATAGAAACCCTAATATCAGATAACATGTGTTGCTGTAAAAGACTAGATACCCAAAGGACAAGAGTGGTTATTGACAACTGGTAAGATGTTGAATAACTTTTCTCATCTGCATGTCCTGATTCTACTTACCTATGTAGCAAAGAGAAAACAATACAATTTAATTTCTACATTCTGAAAAGAGAAAAATTATTTTTCCCCTCAGAGAGGAAATTGCAATTTCACTGAAGCATCCAAAGACAAAAAGATCTCTGCCTCTTCAAAGAGACAAACAGGTGTGGATTTTCATTAATTTACTAATAAACACAAAAATTATAGAAAATTGCAAATATTATTGTCAAGACTAGTACTATAGAGAACATCATCTATTGCTAAAATACTCTGTGCTCTATTACCAATAATGAAAACATAGGAAGAGATACTAGGGAAAGAGGGAAGGTGGAAGGAAGGGAAGAGAGGAAGAGAAAGAGGCTCCAGGATTTATTTTATTTCTAGTATTATATTTTTAAAAGTTTAAGCTCATATTTCTCTATACTTTGCATTTCTTTTTTATTATTAACCATTCATAAAATACAAAGACATGATAAAATGCATAAATCTAACAGTTTTGCTCTTTGCTTTACTTAGGACATCTATCTTCAGTAAAAAATATTTACTGTTATTAAGAAATGAAGGCATCTACTGTCTGCTTTCCCTTCATGAAATTTATAAAGGTAATTAGAGTAAATGACTTAGTATATTAAATCCACCCCTCCATTTTTTCTTATTTACCGTGAAAACATGAGCACATAGAAGCAAAATTATATCATTCATATAATAAAGAAACTGGGAAAGCAAAGTAGACAGAAAGTAGTTCAGGTTACAGTGGCTTATTTGTGGTAACAAACAACCCCTCCAAATCTCAGTGACTTAAACAAATATTACATTTGCTCCCTCAGTTACTGGTCCACGATTCTGCTCTGCTCACGGTAGTCACTATAGGTCCTGGGTGATAGGCAGCCACACCTCCGCTGTTGCCACCTGCCATCTCAGAGGGAGGGAGAGCCCAGAAAGGCTCTGCAGAGTCATTTAGACACCTCAGATGACAGCTGTGAGCTTCCTGCACGGTTATTGGTCCAGTGGCCCTCCTAAACACAAGGGGACCAGAAATGACACCCTACCATGAGCCTGGACAGCTGAGGGAAGGCGTGTTTGGAGAAGGGCACAGATTTTATCATGGAAAGGAAGCACATGAGATAGAAACCCTAATATCAGATAACATGTGTTGCTGCTGCTGCTGCTGCTGCTAAGTCGCTTCAGTTGTGTCCGACTCTGTGTGACCCCATAGACGGCAGCCCACCAGGCTCCCCCGTCCCTGGGATTCTCCAGGCAAGAACACTGGAGTGGGTTGCCATTTCCTTCTCCAATTCATGAAAGTGAAAAGTGAAAGTGAAGTCACTGAGTCGTGTCCAACTCTCAGCGACCCCACTGACTGCAGCCCACCAGGCTCCTCTGTCCATGGGATTTTCCAGGCAAGAGCACTGGAGTAGGGTGCCATTGCCTTCTCCAGTGGGTGAAAGTGAAAAGTAAAAGTGAAGTCACTGAGTCGCATCCAATTCTATGACCCCATGGACTACAGCCTACCAGGCTCCTCCGTCCATGGGATTCTCCAGGCAAGGGTACAAAATGCACACAATTGCTAATATCCTACTTCGACCTACAAAACTGGCAGTCTCATAAACTCACACTAATAAGATTAAAACACCTTGTCTTATTCTAACACAAAGTCTGACACTGAACATGTGCTTTCCCTATACCAATTCTCCAATTCTCCAATACCAACTGGGTGTCCAAAAGTTGAATTCAATTCAACACTAACTCCTAGAGAAGTGTAGACTCTACAACCTAAGGCCTCAGTCCCACCTCACTGCCCCCACCTTAAACCCCACTGGCGAATGGAGTTCCCAGGCTACCCTACAGCAGACCAACTATAAATTCTGCCAAGTCAGGTGTAAATTTTGGGATTCCCACAACTTCTCCTGGAATTTGATGATTTGATAGAATGACTTATGAACTCTGGAAAACACTGTACCTGTTACTACAGTTTATCGTAAAGGATACAAAGAGGACATCCAGATATACATAGGGTGAGGTTCTGAAAGTCCCTAAGTATAGGAGCCTCAGTTTCTGTGGAACTGGGGTATACCACCATCCTGGCATGTGGGTGTATTCATCATCTTGAAAGTTCCTTTAAACACTGCCATTTAGGGTTTTATTTTATTTTTTTCTTAATTGGAGTATAGTTGTTTTACAGTGTTATGTTAGTTTCTGCTCTGCAGCACAGTGAATCAGCTATATGCGTACATATATTCCCTCCTTCATTTAGGGGTTTTTATAGAGGCTTCATTATATAGACGTAAATGATTGAATCACTGTCAACTCCAGCCCCTCTCACCTCAATGCAATTTGAAACTTTCTACTCTTTAATCACATCTTTGGATTTTCTGACTGACCAGCCCTCATCCTGAAGGGATCCACTGAGAGTTACTTTAGTAGCATAAATTCAGGTATGGTTGAAGGGAAGGGTGGGGCTCATTGTGAATAACAAAAGCACTCCCGTCATGCAGGAAATTCCAAGGTTGCTCTGTGCCAGGAATGAAGAACTAATGGACAGAGGTTCCTGACATTGTACAGGAAGCAGTGATCAAGACCAGCCCCAAGAAAATGAATTGCAAAAAGGCAAAATGGTTGTCTGATAAGGCCTTACAAATAGCCTCCCATCTTGCTGTGGATGCCATTTCCTTCAGGAAGCTTCGTCTGAGACTCCAGACCTGGACACCCATTTATTGCTCTCTCTTGGCTCTTCCGTCTGATACACAATATTTTAGGGTTCCAAGAAGTAAACATTTGGAAGATATTTGGGTTGGGAAGACAATTTCATTACAGGAGTAGATGAAACTAGAGAAGATACTTGGAGAGCTAAAAAAATAGGGCAAGATCAGCCATCTATGAATGCAACAAATCTAAAGAATAACCAGTACGTAGAACACTGGGACATTTCTCAAGCACTTAAAAGTAAGGTCAAAATCTAAGCTGTCTGACAACACACAGCTGGTCTAATAGGGCTAAGAGAGCAAAGCAGTGATTCCCGGCGTTTGAAGGCACGTTTTGGTTTTCCCAATGGGTGACTGCTACTGGCATCTGGTATGTAAATGCCAGGAACCCTGCAGTGCCCAGGACAGCCCCCACAATGAAGAATTATCCTGCTCAAAGCTTGGGAGGCACAGTACTCACACTGTGCATCATCACAACGAGGCTGCTGCCTTCCGCTCGCGCAGGTGAGCTGCGAGAGCCAGGTGGAGGCTGCAACGCCTTTATGACTTAGCCTGAGAGGTCACACCTTCTCATTCCCACCACAAAACTAGCTCTGACTGGGAGGAAGGGGAGGGAAGGGAACTCATAATGATGTGAACACCAGGAGGTGGGGGGGGGTCTCTGGGAGCCATCTTAGGAGGCTGACTAAAAGTCTACCAAAGGAAGCATAGATATTCGAAGAAATCCATCACCCCTCAGTGTCTAAAACTCCCTGCTCCCAGTGCAGGGGGCTTGGGTTTGATCCCTGGTCAGGGAACTAGATCCCACATGGTGCAGCTAAGATCGAAAATTCTGTGTCCTACAGCTGAGACCTAGTGCAGGCAAATAGATGATTTTAAAAAATTAAATATTTTTTCAAAAAGAGAGGCATGCCATAAAAATAAAAAAGAAGAAATCTAAGATCACATTTGAAGATGTCCAGTTGTTGAACTAAAAAACTGCAGTGATTCAGCTGAAATATTATTAGAATTTAAAAATTAAGTAATATGTATCAGGACACAAAATCAGTATAATAGGTATCAGCAGATTTCATCTAAACCAGGAATATCAAGTTGGAAAATGTGAGGGAAAGAAAATTTTATTTATAAAGTACCTAGAGATAGCTTTAGAAAGAAGTAGGTGGAAATTCTGAAGAAAAATATAAAATCTTACTAAGGGACATAAGATTGAGATATATTAGAACTCTGCCAATTGGCTGGCGTGGAAACATGACCTTTATGTAACTTCAGTTTTCCACTGAAATTTTCCACTGTAACTTTCAGTTTTTATTTATACAGATTGGCTTAAAATTTAAAGTCTAAAGGAGATAGATTAATGTGAATATAAAACATATAAATCATGTGTAGTTCATTAAACAAGTCCAGAAATTATCTAGAAGAATAAATGGAACAACATAACCAAGAAACTTGGGGGAAAGAAGTATACTTGTTCAGTTTAACATTAATATGTTATAAAATAATTGAGATGGTGTGGTTTTACTATAGTCATATAATGGAATACCAGTGGAACCATATAAATAGCCCAGAAATTGACCCTAATAAAAATTTGTAAATAATAGTAGTGGAAACAAATATGAATATAAAACATATTACACAACAAAATTAACTACTTTGAAAGACCCTAAATATACTTTTCTTCCTTTAGCCATACACCAGTCCCTAGTATATTTGAGTTAAATTTAAATGTGACATCATAAGTCAAAAGAAAATATGGATGAATATTGTCTTGAGTTAGAGTGTGTGATTTCAAGCATAAAATAACAATGATAACAATGGAAAAGAAATCCAAATACTTGCTAATATAAAATTTTAAACACTCTGTAACTTGAAAAAAAAAACAAAAAAGAAAAAACAAGTACATATTGATAAATTTTGTCATATTTATTAAAAGGGATGAATATCCCCTGATAGTTCAGTTGGTAAAGAATCCACCTGCAGTGCAGGAAGACCCAGTTTGATTCCTGGGTTGGGAAGATCTGCTAGAGAAAGGATAGGCTACCCACACCAGTATTCTTGGGCTTTCTTTATGGCTCAGCTAATAAAGAATTCACCTGCAATGTGGGAGACGTGGGTTTGATTCCTGGGTTGGGAAGATCCTCTGGAGAAGGGAAAGACTACCCACTCCAGTATTCTGGCCTGGCGAATTCCATGGGCTGTATAGTCCATGGGATTGCAGAGTTGGACATGATTGAGTGACTTTCACTTTCACATCCTAAATATAAGAGAGAAGTAGTTAAAAGTGCTTTGTGATAATAAGAAAAGCAGTAAAACCCTATTTCAAAAATAGGAAAGACATGAGTCATCTTCCCATTGATTATTCATCTGATATATTTTTATCCAGCACCTATGATGTCCCAGACACTGTGATGGGTGTCAGTCATATATGTGAAAGATTATTAAACCAGTGAGAATATATTTAGCCTTACTAAGAAACAAAATACAAATTCATGAAAAAATACTCAGCCATTTTGCCTACCAAACTGAACATTTAAGACAATACTATGCAATGCCACTGAAGATGTACTGGGTCAGCCACTCAAAACATGCAGAAGAGTGTACATGAGCCGAGTTCCTGTGCTTTAGCTGGCTGTTTGGCAGGTCACATCAAGATTATGCTGAATCTTCAGAGAATAACTAAACAAGACAGATACTGGTACAAAGAATAAGCATTAGTTGTTTATTTGCTGCATATTTACAATAGTGAAAAATTAGAAATATCTTACAGAATCCAACAACAAGATTACTTAAAGTACTGAAAGTAACATAATATGAAATGATAATGATATATAACCTTTATAAAACAGACCTCCTAAGAATATTTAATAAGACACTTCCCTGGTCCAGCAGTTGGTACACCAACCTTCCACTGCAGGGAAACAGGTTTGATCCCTGGTCAGGGAATTAAGATTTAGCATACCTCTTGGTCTGGCCAAAAAGTAAAACAAAATAAAAAATTAAGATTTAATAAAATAAAAATTGTTTCTGACATGATATAGAAGTCTAGCACACTATTATTGCTATATGCAGCATAATAATTTTTTAAAGATTCTTTTATGTGGACCATTTTAAAAGTCCTTATTGAATTTGTTACAAAGTTGCTTCTGTTTAACATTGTGGAATCTTAGCCCCCTAGTCCATACTGAACCCACACCCACTGCATTGGAAGAGGAAGTCTTAACCACTGTACCACCAGGAAAGTCCCTGGAGCAGAGTCTTTTTGGCTTAAAAAGTGCTTATACTTGCACTGAAAATAGTTGGGAAGGAAATTTCTGATCTATCAGTAGTGTTTACCTTGGGGTGATGAGATTTGAGGTAGTTGTTTCTGTTTGCTTTTGTTTATTGTATATTTACAACTAGCATTGTTTTTTATCATAAAGACTGTCAATATGGAAAAAATAGTGTTAAGTTTTTGAAAAGGCAAGAGGAGGAAGTAATATAGATACAAGAAGCATCTCCCCAAATGATGGAGCTGCCTTACAGCCTGGTCGGTCATTAGTTCATCCCTACTGATTACTCACAGTCTCTCTGGCCCCTCACTCTCCCTCACTCACACACACACACACACACACACACACACCATGCCACCCTCCTACAGCAGATCTAGTCATTGTTCTCTCTCTGGATAGGCGGCTTTACGCTTAGTCAAATACTTTGCAGCATTTTTGCCAATATTCTGCTAATTGATCCATGGAGCTGTTTCCTCTAGTAATTTATAGCATTTTTGTGGTGTCAGCTTCTATTGAATTGCCTTAGTGGATTTTTGTCGTTACAATTGTTTCATAAATTGAGAGCTGTTGTAGTGAATGGCATTCGATACTGGTGCTGGGAGGAAGCAAAGGCAATTTTCAAGAACTGATTGTGCGGAACACCCCGTGTCAGCTGATGGAGGCCCTGCGGTGAGAAGTGACCCTTTATTTATCTTGTTGTCTGTAAGGAGAGCAGAAACAGTGGGAAATTGTATTACGAAAAACCATGTGGTGGACAGTTGGTTTGGGATCAATCTAACAGACTGACTGACTGCCTGACCTGTTCTTCAGAAGTGTCTACAGGCCAGCAACATTGATTTCCACGCCAGAACTCATAAATCCTCATATGTGCGGCTCCCCCAGAGAATTTCCCTTCTGTCTCAGCAAGTGCCTAGAGACCCCGATGATGCTGATCCCAGTTTGTCATTGATTTAAAAAATTTAATCACCTCACATAGTGGCTTATAGAATTTAAGTAGACGTTAAATTTTTAAAAAAATTCTATGTTGTCACATGGTATTTGAAATAAAATGTAAGCAGAAATTCACCTGATTATATTTTAAAGGTTGTGATAAGTAGCCCTTTCCCCTGTACTAAGGAGAATTCCATCATCTTTATGTCATCATCAATTATGAATCCCAATAAAATGTGGTTGGGTGGTTGGATCATACTATTTATTTTTATACAGCTAGGTACCTTAAGCCAAGCATAGTCTTCTGGGATCAGGCCAAGAATGTGGGGAACATGTGGGAATGTCAGAACCTCTCCCAAGAACATACCTATCCACTGACATATTTATTCCACATTTGAAGTAGACTTCAAATTGAACCAATTAACATTTGATAGTTTATGTAGAATTAGCTCAGCTTTGCTGTCTTTAACTTCCCTGGTGGCTCAGATGGTAAAGAATCTACTTACAATGAGGGAGACATGGGTTCAATCCCTGGGTTGGGAAGATCTCCTGGAGAAGGAAATGGCAACCCACTCCAGTATTCTTGCCTGGAAAATCCCATGGATGGAGGAATCTGGTAGGCTACAGTCCATGGGGTCACAAAGAGTCAGACACAACTGCTGTCTCCTGAGGAGTGATTTCTATCTTTGGCACGTGCTCTGGTATTCTCTTCTCTGTTTCACTTTTCCTAAAGTGCAGTCAACTAACCTGAGACACACAGAAATGCACTTAGCCTTCAGAATAGAAAGTTTGTTCAGCCAAAGCACCGATATTCCATCATCTCCTTCCCATCCTCCTACTCAGATGACAGATGACCCAGCACTCGCTTTCCTGAGACCACTGAAAGGATCAGAAAAACCTCCCTGCCTTGTATGGCGGAAAAACTACCCATGCCCCTCTCTGAACCGCTTGTGCACCAGACCCTAGCCTCCACCTCCTACCGACAGCACCACGCAGCACCTACTCCGTCTCTGTGATTTCGCTCTCAGCTCTCTCCTCCACATCGACTCATCTCATCACCAGTGTCCCTTGCGTCTCCCACCCATCTCCTCCTCTTCCTCACGGCAGAACTTCCTCAGTCAGGGGTCTGGACTGCCTCCAGTTCCCCTCCAGTTCTCTGCTCAAGCATCCTTAACTTGAGCTCTCATTAGTCACCGTTGGCCCCTACTTTGGAAAATCCATCGGTCAGCTTTCAGTTCTCACCTTCGTGCACTTCACATGGTTGACATGTCACAGAAGTCTGCTCTCTCCGCTTCCAGGATAACATCCCTTCCTGGATCTTTTTCTTAATTTACTGATTACATCTTGAGCTTTTACCCTCACCCCTCTGAAACTTTGAACTGTGGGCTGCCTCGGGGTGCATAGCTTGGCCCCTTCATCCTGTCTGTACACACACCTCCTGCTCTGTGGTCTCATCCACTCTTACGAAAAACATTTGTAGTCTAGTGGCTCCTGCGTTTATATGTCCGTTGCAGACCCTTCCCCTGAACTCCAAGCTTGAATTCAACTCCTGTTTGAGATCTGCAGTAGCATGCCTAATGCACACCTCATGTTTAAGTTGTCCAACCAACATCCTCATCTGCCACTAACCCCCTCTGCTCACAGTTGCCTTGGTGTCAGCTTGTGGCACATTCTGTCCTTCCTGTTTCTCATGCCAAAAACTATAGCATCATCCTTGCCTCATTCTTTCTCTGCGCCTCATATCCAAACCTCTGTCCTCAAAAATAGGTCATTTCTCAGTATGTCCACAGCTACCCACTCTGGCCATCAGCTTTTCTCCCCTGATTACTACAGCAGCTTCTAACTGCCCTACGTGCATCTACCATTGGCACATATGGCAACAAATCCGCCACCATATGCCTTTTCCAGCCTGATCTGGAGCATGTCACTTCTCTGGTGGAGCCTCCCATGGCTCCCGAGCCGGTTCAGTGGCCAAGCAGGCCCTACATGATCCAGCCCCCTTTCCTTGGTCACTGTGCTCCAGCCGCATGGGCCTCCTGCTGTCCCTCTTGCACTCTAGGCACCCCTGCCTGGGGATTTCTTCTTTGATCTTCCCTCTGTGTCAGAAGCTCCTTCCCCTGAAGTCCAAGCAGCATATTTCCTTCCTCTGCTCCTCAGACACAACCTCCAGGAGGTCTTCCCTGACCACCCCATGTAAAATTGAAGCTACCCCCACTCCCTAACACCTTTTCTTTCTTGTCTTTTCTCCACAGCCCTTATCTCTTTAAAATATAGTCTGTAGTGTATTTAATTGCCTCACTTACATTCTCTCCCCTTTAGAATTTAAGCTCTCCGAGGGCAGAGGTGTTTGTCTATTATTGAATGCTTTATCTAGTGTGCCTAGCACAACAGGTACAAATAAAAGCAATTGCATGAATGAATAAATCCAATGGTTGTCAGTGAGTAAGAACAAAGAGACAGGGGCAAATGCAAATACTATTCTTTTGAGTTGGGTCTAGACTACATTTCCTACTCATTTTATCTTATATGCAACCTTTAGGGTGGGCTCAAGGGACAGGTATTTGATTTGAGTTGTAGATAAGGCCACTTTCTTTCCAGCCAAGGTGACGCTGTGATAGTGAACTAAGTTTCATTTTCATGAGCTATTTTGAATAGCAGGACAGTCTTGGGCTTTTGTATTGCCACTTTTTTCTTTCTTTCATTTTAAATTACTACTTAGTATATAAGAAGAAATTATACATTTCCAGTTCCCGTCTCAGAGCCTTCACCTGTGCTCTGCTTCTGCCTAGGAAAACATGTCCTTGGTTTACTTGGTTCAAGTCTCAGATGACGTATCACCTCTACAGAGTGGTCTCTGCCACTATCTTCAAGGTAACCTTCGTCTTGAGCCTCTTAGTACAGCTGATCTTTTTTCTTCATGGCATATTACAATTCTTTTTTAAAGCATTTTTATTTATTTGGCTGCACCGGGTCTTAGTTGCAACATGTGAACACTCGGCTGTGGCGTGTGGGGTCTTAGTTCGCTGACTGGGGATCAAATCCAGACCCCACGCATTGCAGGTGCAGAGTTTTAACCACTGACCACCAGGGAAGTCCCTGCAGTTCTTAAGGATATTTTTCTGTGTATGTTTCTTTCCTTGACTGTCTTGCCTAAGCTGTAAGTTGCCTGAAGACAGAGTCTGCCTGTTGTGTTCAGCTGGGTGGCAGTCACAGTGAATGCTCACTGGGCACTTCCCAGTGGTCAAAGGTCACCAGCACTCCTTCCACTGGTTGTGCAGAGCCCATCTGGGATGCAGAAGGGAAGAAGACCAGAGAGAGATGGGAGTGCATCAGATATAGAAAGGGAGTGGTGAGTGCGAGAAGTCTGGCTCCTGCCATGAGGCTGTCCCAGACACTGGTCAGGACCAGGAATCCTTTCATTACTCACACACACACACATGTCCAGGGCACAGATCGAGCTGGCACCAGTGCAGCAGAGCCCACCTGTGCTTTCTCTTTCATTGGTGAATTATAGTTTATAGTGACTGGAAGTCCAAGGAGACACATTTCACAAATTTAACCAAGTCATATAAGAGCATATTCAGAAGTCTTTCAGGAGAAGGTGCAACCAGTTATGCAAATTCTAGCAAAGTGAGAAAGCCAGCACCGTCTCTCTGGGTCATCATTTTGGTCCATGTGAGGTAATATAATTATTTTGCATAAAATGCTATCAATATGTGTTGTTGTTATTTTTAATGAGTTAGTGTGTATCAGTTCAGTTCCGTTCAGTCGTTCAGTCGTGTCCGACTCTTTGCAACCCCATGAATCGCAGCATGCCAGGCCTCCATGTCCATTACTAACTCCGGGAGTTAACTGAGACTCAGGTCCATCAAGTTTGTGATCCCATCCAGCCATCTCATCCTCGGTGGTCCCCTTCTCCTCCTGCCCCCAATCCCTCCCAACATCAGGATCTTTTCACTTGAGTCAACTCTTCCCATGACGTGGCCAAGTATTTCACTTTCAGCCTTAGCATCAGTCCTTCGAATAAACACCCAGGACTGGTCTCCTTAGAATGAACAGGTTGGATCTTCTTGCAGTCAAAGGGACTCCCAAGAGTCTTCTCCAACACCACAATTCAAAAGCATCAATTCTTTGGCGCTCAGCCTTCCTCACAGTCCAACTCTTACATCCATACATGACCACAGGAAAAACCATAGCCTTAATAGACAGACCTTAGTTGGCAAAGTAATGTCTCTGCTTTTGAATATGCTATCTAGGTGGGTCATAACTTTTCTTCCAAAGAGTAAGCGTCTTTTAATTTCATGGCTGCAATCACCATCTGCAGTGATTTTGGAGCAACCCCCAAATAAAGTTTGACACTGTTTCCACTGTTTCCCCATCTATTTCCCATGGAGTGATGGGACCAGCTGCCATGATCTTCATTTTCTGAATATTGAGCTTTAAGCCAACTTTTTCACTCTCCTCTTTCACTTTCATCAAGAGGCTTTTTAGGTCTTCTTCACTTTCTGCCATAAGGGTAGTGTCATCTGCATATCTGAGGTTATTGTTATTTCTCCCAGCACTCTTGATTCCAGCTTGTGCTTCTTCCAGTCCAGCGTTTCTCATGATGTACTCTGCATATAAGTTGAATAAGCAGGGTAACAATATACAGCCTTGACATACTCCTTTTCCTATTTGGAACCAGTCTGTTGTTCCCTGTCCAGTTTTAACTGTTGCTTCCTGACCTGCATACAGGTTTCTCAAGAGGCAGGTCAGGTGGTCTGGTATTCCCATCTCTTTCAGAATTTTCCACAGTTTCTTGTGATCCACACAGTCAAAGGCTTTGGCATAGTCAATAAAGCAGAAATAGATGTTTTTCTGGAACTCTCTTGCTTTTTCCATGATCCAGCAGATGTTGGCAATTTGATCTCTGATAGATAAAGAGAATACAGCTGACCCTTGAACAACATAGGCTTGACCTGCACAGGACTGAACTTAGATGTGAATTTTTTTTCAATAAATACATACTACAGTTGACTACATGATCTATGGGTTGATGCTCAGATTCAGAACCTCCAATACAGACAGCTGACTGTAATGTTATAGCACATTTTTGACTATGCAGACTATGCCCCCACATTGTTCAAGCATCGGTTACACACATCAACTAGAAAAAGCAGAGAGGAGGCAATGATGCAATCAGCAGTGGTCAGAATTCGGGGCTGGAAATTAAGAGGAGGAAACCTAGCAAGTATTAGTCACTTAGTTCAGTTCAGTTCAGTTCAGTCACTCAGTCGTGTCCGACTCTTTGCAACCCCATGAATCACAGCACGCCAGGCCTCCCTGTCCATCACCATCTCCCGGAGTTCACTCAGACTCACGTCCATCGAGTCAATGATGTGTGCAATTGTGCGGTCGTTTGAGCATTCTTTGGCATTGCCTTTCTTTGGAGTTGGAATGAAAACTGACCTTTTCCAGTCCTGTGGTGACTGCTGAGTTTCCCAAATTTGCTGGCATATTGAGTGCAGCACTTTCACAGCATCATCTTTCAGGATTTGAAACAGCTCCACTGGAATTCCATCGCCACCACTAGCTTTGTTCGTAATGATGCTTTCTAAGGCCCAATTGACTTCACATTCCAGGATATCTGGCCGTAGGTGAGTGATCACACCATCGTCATTGTCTGGGTCGTGAAGCTCTTTTTTGTACAGTTCTTCCATGTATTCTTGCCACGTCTTCTTAATATCTTCTGCTTCTGTTAGGTCCACAGCATTTCTGTCCTTTATTGTGCCCATCTTGGCATGAAATGTTCCCTTGGTATCTCTAATTTTCTTGAAGAGATCTCTAGTCTTTCCCATTCTGTTGTTTTCCTCTGTTTCTTTGCATTGATCACTGAGAAAGGCTTTTTTATCTCTCCTTGCTATTCTTTGGAACTCTACATTCAGATGCTTATATTTTTCCTTTTCTCCTTGGCTTTTTGCTTCTCTTCTTTTCACAACTATTTGTAAGGCCTCCTCAAGCAGCCATTTTGCTTTTTTGCATTTCTTTTCCATGGGGATGGTCTTGATCCCTATCTCCTGTACAGTGTCATGAACCTCTGTCCATAGTTCATCAGGCACTCTATCTATCAGATCTAGTCCCTTAAATCTATTTCTCACTTCCACTATATAATCATAAGGGATTTGATTTAGGTCATACCTGAATGGTCTAGTGGTTTTCCCTACTTTCTTCAATGTAAATCTGAATTTGGCACTAAGGAGTTCATGATCTGAGCCACAGTCAGCTCCTGGTCTTGTTTTTGCTGACTGTATAGAGTTTCTCCATCTTTGGCTGCAAAGAATATAATCAGTCTGATTTCGGTGTTGACCATCTGGTTATGTACATGTGTTTATTTAATCCTGGCTCAGCTGCTTATTAGTTTTGTGACCTTGGGAGATGTTTTTAACCATTCTGTACCTCAGCTTCCCCGTCTATTACAAAAATATAAAGGGTAATACTAACTCCAACTTCATGTGATTGTTCTGAAGATTAAATTAATAAATACAACCAAAGTGTACAGAATAGCTTGCTATATGAACAAGTGTCAGTATCATTAGCATCAAACATTTCACCCTAAGGCATTTCACATTAATGTGTCACAAACCAAATTCTAAAACTCTCCCCCAGACTACTCTTCCCTAGTCTTTCCCATCCCAGTCCTTGTGCTTTAGCCACAAATCCTGGATCTGATCTTGACTTCTTTCTCTTTTGATATAAGTATCATCCTGTCAGCAGTTCCTGTCTGACTACCCCCACCACTACCCTGGTCCATGGCAGCTCCTTGGCTCACCTAAACCATTGTATTAATGTTCTACTCAATCTGCTTTCATCATTATCCCTCTATCATCTGTTCTCAAGATATCAGTCTGAGTGATCTTTTTAAGACAGATCTGATTGTTTCCCAACAGTGCGTGGTCCTCCAGTAGCTTCCTGACCTACCCAGAGTAAAAACCGAAGTCTTCTGGGCCTAGTGGGCCATTGTACATGAATTCCCTCTGTCCCTTTTCCTATCTTCTCCTATTCTTGCTTCCTGTATTTCAGCCATACTAGCCTCCCTGCTCTTCCTTGAGCATACCAGGTATACTTCCACTTCAGGACCTTTGCACTTGCTGTAACCTCTAATCTGGAACACTCATCATCCAGATATGTGTGTGGCTCACTTCCTCATCTCTTCCCATTCTTTGCTTAAATGCCCTATTTTCATTGAGGCAGTCACTGAGAGAACCTTATTTTAAATTTCAAATACCACCTTCTTCCATATATAAACACTGACTGTCCCCCTTCCTAGTTTTATTTTCCTCTGATAGAAGTTATCACCATCTGTCGTAGCATCAGTTCAGCTCAGTCGCTCAGTCGTGCCGACTCTTTATGACCCCAAGAACTACAGCACACCAGCCTTCCCTGTCCATCACCAGCTCCCAGAGCTTACTCAGACTCATGCATTTTACTAATTGGGTTTTTTAGTTCTTCCTCACTAAAACATAAGCTTTCTGTGGACAGACCTGTTTTGTTCACTGCTGAATCTTTAATGCCTAGAATAGTGTGTGGTCCATAATGGCTACTCCAAAATGTCTGACTTAGTGAATGACAAATGCACTGCTTGCAAGTTCACCCTGTATTAAAACCAGACAGGTTAAAAAAAAATTAGCAAATTGTGTAACAATAACAAGTACTGCCGGAACAGAGAGGGAGAATGAATGCAAGCGATTGTGTTTAACGCTTCTGAGAGGAGATGATACTTAAGGCTGAGACTTAAGACTATTAGTTCCAGTTAAACTAAGAAGAGAAAGGCATAGAAGGAGCAGCATAACAGAGCCACTGGGGTGAAGAGACCCTGCTCCAGATCATTCATTCATTCACCCTAGGCATATACGAAAGGATACAGAAGGCGAGACCTAAGTTTATGGTAAAGATGACCACGGTGGGTGGGGGAGGGGGGTCTTTCACTGTGAGAAGAGGTGTAATGAATTTGGTTTCAGACAGGTTAAATTTTAGGTCCCTGTGGAATTTCCACTTTTTCTATTATATATGTTTGAAATATGAACTTAATATTAGAATAATTTCTGTTCTAGGTTCCTTCTTCCCCTCAAAAAGTGATTCAGCATACTAGAAGAGCTCAATTGCCTCAAAAAACCTGTTTTATTGTTTGGTTCATGACATGTTATCATCCTTATTTTTTCCTGAAAGCCTTTAAAGGCCCTTCTCACTTAGGAAAGTACAAGATAAAAGTTACCGTATTTTTAATAAAGCAGCCATTGGAGATAGTACCAGTCTCAAACTCTATAGAAAGTTGTGTTTTTCTTCACTGCTCTTTCCTTTGAAGATACATACTGTATCTTGGAATTTTAAGACAAAATTTGTTCATTACAAGTCTGTTCAGAAATTAAAATGTCATCTAATAGATTTGAAGTTCCTTCTCAGATTTTTTAAAAAAAGAAGTCGTCTGTTCACTCATTACAAGGCACTCTGTGCCATGGTTGCCTGCTACCGTGTGTTATTACACTATAATGACTGGGTTATCTCTGTGTGTAGGTGTGGCAGAAAGACTGACCAGAGATTCTTTACATACTGGGTACCCTTGAAGACCTCTTTGGTGTGTAGCAAAAAGAGCTGTGCACAGTAGAATGGCACATCACTGTTGCTCAGAAAGAGTGACTTGCTCTAATCTTCCTGCCCAAATTGCTCTTGTTTGCTGCTCTTGCTTCTTAACATTTCATAGCTAAGCCAAATTACGCTTCTGTTTGTCTTTATAGCATTCCTTTGCTTTGGCTTACATTAGACTACCTTTTGTTCTTATCGTATTCCCAGCACAATTATTTTGCCCCCAATATTACTTCTATTTATGTTGATTAGTTGCATGTTCTTATCTCATTGTTGGCTTTGGAAATCGCAGAACTTTAGAGTTGGACTGCACCTGAGTTCAGGTCTCAGTTAATATAATAATTTATATATATATAATATTAATATTATACTATAATAAACTAATGGGATATAAGGGCATTTGTTTTGTAAAATAGAAAAGAAAAAGAATTCAGGGGCAATTCCAAACAGATGTAATATTTCAATATAATGAATTATCCTTCCAAAACCCTTTTATAAAATTATATTGTTGCAAATCCATGTCCATTTGTTTACATATTGTGCAGCAAAACAGACTTGAGTAGTTAACACAGACTATATGGCCTGCAAAGCCGTAGTTATTTGATATCTGGTCCTTCACAGAAAGTTTCCTAATCTGTGATTTAAACAGTTTAGAAACTTAATTCTCCAACTGGAGATCTGAGGTACTTCCCCAAGTAACAACAATATGTATAACAAAAGAGTGACTGTAAGGATCTGTCAACATCCTGAGAACCCAACCAACTTATGATTTCCATACTTGAAAAAAACTTTCTGAAGTGGTATTGACTTAAAAAAAGCAACAGGCAGCTGGACATAAGTAGGTAGATTGGCAGTTCTTTATTGTAATTAGTTATTTCATTGCTTTTTATTATGAGTAGCTTTGATATTTAGGAGAAAATGATCTTACACTGTACTGAGCTTATTTAGTTACTATTTTCATGTCATTTTTGCAACCAGTTTGTTTCTTCACTAGTATTTTAATGTTAAGATTACTTGTGCATTTCTCTTACTTGCAAGTACAAGTTTCCTGACTTAGCAATTTGTAATCAGCTGATTTCCTGATGTCCTTTTCTCCAGTGTCAGAGTCTACTTAATTTCTGTACTGGTTTGTATCTAACCGTAATAAAAGGTGCTTAAGGGAAAAGACTGCTGAGAGGGATTGGGGGCAGGAGGAGAAGGGGACGACAAAGGATGAGAAGGCTGGATGGCATTACTGACTCGATGGACGTGAGTCTGAGTGACCTCTGGGAGTTGATGATGGACAGGGAGGCCTGGCATGCTGTGATTCATGGGGTCACGAAGAGTCAGACACAACTGAGTGACTGAACTGAAGGGAAATGTTTTAAAATTCTAAATTGAATATTTAGAGAGTTGAGTGGTTACTTGAAAATTATACTTAATTTGACATTTTTCACTTATAGGCTAGCCTGATCCTTCTTAGATTTCACCAATTTAAATTCTCAGTTACTGAAGTTCTGTTCATATTAGACCCATTTTCTTTCCTTGAATAAACAGTTTTCTCTTTGTTATAAAATTGTCTTTTTTTATGCACTGACGCTAGTCAGTGTGAATTCTACCTATTACCTTGAAAGTATCATTAAAATAGAAAGCACTGGAACCATGGTGATAAAATAATTCTTAATTCTCATATATACATTACCCCTGTCACATTTTTACTAGTGTCTGAAGTATTATGTAGTCTTTTTATGGGTTGTGTATGTAACTAAGATGTATGTGTATTCTACATTTCATACTTATTCTGGGTTATCTCTTTTTTTAGTCCAGTGGTAAGAGTCAGACACAACTGAGTGACTGAACTGAAGGGAAATGTTTTAAAATTCTAAATTGAATATTTAGAGAGTTGAGTGGTTACTTGAAAATTATACTTAATTTGACATTTTTCACTTATAGGCTAGCCTGATCCTTCTTAGATTTCACCAATTTAAATTCTCAGTTACTGAAGTTCTGTTCATATTAGACCCATTTTCTTTCCTTGAATAAACAGTTTTCTCTTTGTTATAAAATTGTCTTTTTTTATGCACTGACGCTAGTCAGTGTGAATTCTACCTATTACCTTGAAAGTATCATTAAAATAGAAAGCACTGGAACCATGGTGATAAAATAATTCTTAATTCTCATATATACATTACCCCTGTCACATTTTTACTAGTGTCTGAAGTATTATGTAGTCTTTTTATGGGTTGTGTATGTAACTAAGATGTATGTGTATTCTACATTTCATACTTATTCTGGGTATCTCTTTTTTTAGTCCAGTGGTTAGCTAACTTTAACCTTATCTCCTAAGATAATTTGCTTAAATAGACAGTTTCAGGGCAAACAAAAGGAAAACTTTCATCTTCTCTCTGTGACTTTCATCATTTTCTAAAGAGTGATTAGGAATCTTAGTTTATGTTACCAGAATGAAAAACACTAAAAAGCTGACGAATAGTTTAGAAGCACTGCTACTGTAGAATTTGTGAGAGGAAGTTTTGACTTAATTTCAGCTGCAGGTGTGTCTTTGATTGTTAATATCTCAATCCCTTATTGATGTAATCGTAATGTGACAAACTCTACTGGCATCCAAACTGGCACTCAGATGTATGAACAAGTGGAAACATTCATATTATCTGTTTTCATCCCCTGTTTAGAGTGGTCAGAAACTATGAAAGATGACAAATACAATGCTTCACTGATACGTTTAGTACAACATCATAAAGATTGAAGACACATCTCAAAAAGCAGAAATATTTTCATAGAAGTCTAATTGGGCCAAGAAAATATTTCCTTGTGTGTGTGATAATGAGACTAAATAGAGAGCAGTCCCATTCTAAAATGATCTTTTAGTTTTTCCACTTTCAGTCTCCCAGCCTTGAAGTAGTTCTGTCTGTTGCATCAGATGCTGCACTGTGGGCTACTGTTGTACAGTGAACATAGTGATAAAATTGCAGGTTCAGATTTCTGACACAGGATTCTCAGTACCATCTGGCAGCCTTATATGTCGCTGATTTAACTGTGTCCTCTTCCTATAGCAGATATTTAGCAGATTTATTCCTTCAACAAATACTTCTTAAACTCCTGCTCCATACCAGGCATTGTTCTAAGTTCTAAAGATACAGCAGGGAACAATAAGTATGAAAAAAACCCTTGCTTTCATGGAGCTTACCTTCCAGCAAAATATTAATTACTACCTAGTTCAGTTCAGTCGCTCAGTCGTGTGCGACTCTTTGCGACCCCATGAGTTGCAGCATGCCAGGCCTCCCTGTCCATCACCAACTCCCGGAGTTCACTCAAACTCACGTCCATCAAGTCAGTGATGCCATCCAGCCATCTCTTCCTCTGTCATCCCCTTCTCCTCCTGCCCCCAATCCCTCCCAGCATCCGTCTTTTCCAGTGAGTCAACTCTTCGCATGAGGTGGCCAAAGTACTGCAGTGTCAGCTTTAGCATCATTCCTTCCAAAGAACACCCAGGGCTGATCTCCTTCAGAATGGCCTGGCTGGATCTCCTTGTAGTCCAAGGGACTCTCAAGAGTCTTCTCCAACACCACAGTTCAAAAGCATCAATTCTTCAACACTCAGCTTTCTTTACAGTTCAACTCTCACATCCATACATGACCACTGGAAAATCCATAGCCTTGACTAGACAGACCTTTGTTGGCAAAGTAATATCTCTGCTTTTTAATATGCTGTCTAGGTTTGTCATAACTTCCCTTCCAAGGAGTAAGCATCGTTTAATTTCATGGCTGCAGTCACCATCTGCAGTGATTTTGGAGCCCCCCCCGCCAAATAAAGTCTGACACTGTTTCCCCATCTATTTCCCATGAAGTGATGGGAGCAGATGCCATGATCTTTGTTTTCTGAATGTTGAGCTTTAAGCCAGCTTTTTCACTCTCCTCTTTCACTTTCATCAAGAGGCTTTTTACTTCCTCTTCACTTTCTGCCATAAGGGTAGTGTCATCTGCATATCTGAGGTTATTGATATTTCTCCTGGCAATCTTGATTCCAGCTTGTGCTTCCTCCAGCCCAGCGTTTCTCATGATGTACTCTGCATAGAAGTTAAATAAGCAGGGTGACAATATACAGCCTTGACATACTCCTTTTCCTATTTGGAACCAGTCTGTTGTTCCAT
>SJYC01113879.1:0-46258 GCA_006408675.1 Madoqua kirkii
CTAGTCTTTCCCATTCTGTTGTTTTCCTCTATTTCTTTGCATTGATCACTGAGGAAGTCTTTCTTATCTCTCCTTGCTATTCTAATACTACCTAAGCATTGGTTAAATATGGGCAGTTATAGTTGTTGATGGGTATATCTGTTTGTTTATTGAATCCTCATCATAATCCCATGAGGTATGTGACATTATTAACATCGTTATGCAGATGTGGAATCTGAAGCATAGGGAGGTCAAGTAATTTGCCTTTGGTCATACTAATAAGTGGCAGAACCAGAATTCACACTCAGACAACAGCCTGGTTCCAGAGTTTGTGCAGTCGCTGTACTATATACTGCCCTAATACTACTGTTTAAGTCTTTACGCTCTTAAATCTGCCTACCTTTTTCTCCCTAGCAAAGTAGATTTTCTCATCTCCTGATCAGATGAATTTGTGGCTTTGAAGTAAACTTCCTCAACTTGTCACTCACTCCTTTACTAATCTGTCTTCATTTCTACTTGGCTTCACTCCATCTTTCTGTTTCAAGGAAGGGACATTTCGCTTCCCATCTAAAATTTGTATTCTGGCTTCCTCCTATTTCGCCTCCTTGACGACTTTGTTCTCTCCATTACTTTTCTCTTGGGGCTTTAATCTCCCATCTTTCCACTGGCTTTTGTCATTCAGCAAATAAGCATTATTTGTTGTCGTTGTTGAAAGTGTGTCTTACTCTTTCAAGAAGCTTTGTTGTTGGGAGAAATTTTTAAGTTTATTAATGTAACGGTAAATGAACACTACTTGTTTATTGCCCTCTAAATTCCAGGTGCTTTGTATAACTCTGGTCCTTTTACCAACCCCACAGATCCTTTACAGATGTGGAAGTAGAAACTCAGAGGACTCTGTAACTTCCCTAGCTTATGAATAGTGACATTGAATTCAGACTTGTATCTGTCTTACACCAAAATCCATTCTATTTCTAGTAAGGCACGTTAGTTTACCACAATTTTTAAAGGACCTCCCTTGATCTTCTGCCTATCCTCCATTGCTGTACAGCTCTTTTTTGAAGGAAAGCTTTTTTAAAGAAAGTATTTAATATATGTAGACTCTTCTTGCCTTTCATTTACTTCTCAACCCATTCTAATCTGACTTCCACTTTATTAGATCCTCCAGAGAAACAGAACCACCGTCTGTTTCTCTCCCTCCCTCCCTCCTCTGTCTGTCTCTCTGTGTGTATACACACATAGACTAATAGGCTTGAAGTTCAGGCAGAATTTCTTCTCAGGGAAACCTCAGTTTTTACCCTTAAGGGCTTCAGCTGGCTAAATGAGGCCTACCCATATTATCAAGGGTAGAGTTATCGCCTTTATCTAAAGTTGCTGCTGATCTTCAGTCACTAGGGAAAGGGAAAGTGAAGTCACTTCTGTCTCTCTGTGTGTGTACACACATAGACTAATAGGCTTGAAGTTCAGGCAGAATTTCTTCTCAGGGAAACCTCAGTTTTTACCCTTAAGGGCTTCAGCTGGCTAAATGAGGCCTACCCATATTATCAAGGGTAGAGTTATCGCCTTTATCTAAAGTTGCTGCTGATCTTCAGTCACTAGGGAAAGGGAAAGTGAAGTCACTCAGTCATGTCTGACTCTTTTCGACCCCATAGACTATAGCCTACCAGGCTCCTCTATCCGTGGGATTTTCCAGGCAAGAATCCTGGAGTGGATTGCCATTTCCTTCTCCAGGGGATCTTCCTGACCCAGGGGTCAAACCTTAACCACTGAGCCACCTGGGAAATCCTTACCTAAAGTTAGTTGATTGTAAATGTTAATCACATATGCAAAATACCTCTGTAGCAACACGTAGGCTAGTGTTTGATCAAACAACTGGGCAACCATAACCTAGCCAATCTGACACATAAAAGTAACCAGCCGCCTCAACCTCTGTCACTTCATGGTGTCTTACTCGTCGCTACATCCAGTGGACATTTTTCACATCTTCCCTTACTTGGTCATTTTACAACATTTGACATTTTGGACCACATATTACTTCTCGAAACTCCTCTCCGTTGGTTTCAGTGATGCTGATCTCTCTTCATTCTCCTCACTATTCCTTTACTGATATTTCATTACTTGTCTCCCAATTCCTTAATTATTGATATTCTCTCCTGACCTTGGCCCTCATATTGCTCCCACGATTGATGTTTCCCAAAACTAAAATTCCATCTTAAGAATTCTCTGCTGAATTTAGATCTGTATATCCAATTGCCTGGATGTTGCACATACATCTCAAACATTGCTTGTCTAAAACTGGAATCCTAGTCTTCCCCTCTCAAACTTGCTTCTGCATCTCTTCTGTTTGCTTAGTTTGTGGTACCCTCTCCACCCAGTTACCCAAGCCAGGAACCAGAGAGGGGTCTTCAACACTTCTCTTAGATTCACCATTCCAGACTTCTCATCTCCAGCCCTCTGTCTCACCCAAGAGAGCTCAACCCTCATTTTCTCTCTTGTTGTGGTATTTCTGCCTCCTGTCAGTCTCTTTCCAACTCCTCTATAGTGCTGCCAAAGTGATATTTTAAAATGCAAATCTGTTTAATCATGTTTAGAGATCTCCTAGAAGCTCCTAAGTGCTCATAGAATTAAGGCAGAGTTCTTTAGCAGGCGTACACAGTCCTCCATGTCTGGGTCTCTCCTGCTCTTTATACCCCACCGTGCCTCCCCACTTTCAGGCGCACTGAAGTATTTATAGGGCCCAGATTTGCTCTGTTGTTTGCTTCCATATCCTGTACTGCTGTTTCTTCTGCCTGGGATGTCTACTACCTCTGTTACTTCCCTGCATTCCCCCACCTACCTGGGGCATCTAGAAAAATTATTTTAGTACCCAGTTCAGTCTTCAATTTTAAAAAGCCTTCCCCTAATTCCACAAATAGATTTGACCATGCCTTGTTTCTGACATTGTTACAAACTGTTTTCAGCTCTACTATAGCACTTGAAAGCATTAATCACTCAGTCGTGTCTGACTCTTTGTGGCCTCATGGACTATAGCTCGCAAGGCTCCTTTGTCCTTGAGATTTCCCAGGCAAGAATACTGGAGTGGGTAGCCATTCCCTTCTCCAGGGCATCTTTCCAACCCAGAGACTGAGCTCAGGTCTTCTGCATTGCAGGCAGATTTTCTACTGTCTGAGCCACCGGGGAAGCTGTAGCACTTACTACTGTACTATTTATTTTTTATCTGAGTGTTACCTTTCAGTGGACTGTGAACTCAAGTATTTTTATTGCTTGGTATGTAATAGGCTCTCATCAGATTTGAGGTGATGGTGGAGATGGAGCCCAGAGTGGATTACACATTTCACTTAAATAAAGCTGTGCTTTATTGAGGAGTGCTGGGCTTGGACATGTAAAGTGGAGAATGGTAGACATTTCTTTATCCTCCTTTGTCCCTCCCAGAGTAGTACCAGATTTCTTTTGATCTATACTTTCTTATGATGTTTTGATACCTATTCTGAGCCTTCACTTTGCTTTTATTTTGTTTGTATCCTTGGAGCAGGTGAAAAGAAAGGAAGCTGCTAAATTGCTATTACAAATTCCCCTGTCCCATTTTCATTCCATCACAGGAGAAATCATTCATCAGCTTATTCTCATGTGACTTGTGCCAAAGCCTTTTCTCAGCCAGCAAAAGGAATTTATAATGACAATATTTTTCCAGGTTTTTTAATCCTCCTATGTCCCCAAAATGTCTGTCTGCATTTAAAGTCAAATTAAAAACTAAAGCAGTTCTGTGTTAATCCTGGGAGAATAAGTAATGCTTTTTAAAGATTGCTAAAGGAATCATGACGATTTCTTGGGTTTTTAATATGAAAATTTCAGGTGACCAAGGGCACTGCCATACACATTGGGGTCAAAGTATAGTAGAATGGTCAGCATCTCAATTTAGACTTACCTATTTCTTTCTACTCTGAATACACTCGCAGAAGCTACTTGTGGTGTAACTCCTTATGTATTTAATATTTATCTAACTCTCGATTTTCGTGGTTAAGTTTTGAAATGGGTGAAGAATCTACTTATTCTTTGCCCTTTACGGAATGTGATATCTTGGTTTTTATTCCATTCGTCCTCCTTACCCTTTACTTAATTTTACCTTATTGTTTTGCTTTGTGTCTCTAAAATAATGGCTTTGGCTTGTTTTTTCTTGAATGTTTCTGCAGTTTGATTTGAGTATCTGGCTTTGGGCACCCCTCCTGAACCTTGGACTCCATCTGTACTTGTGACTATGGAAGGCAGAAGTCAGTGTTTTCTATGGAATATGACCTATTTTTTTTTAATATTATATATGTGTGTGTCTCTCCCCCCACCCCCTTCTTTTTTGGTTTCTCTTAAAAGACTGGAAAGAAAGCTGTTAAGGCAGTCCTGTGGGTATCGGCAGATGGACTCAGAGTTGTGGATGAAAAAACTAAGGTAAAACTTTCATAAGCTTAAATGTTACTGTTTGTATGTTTTTTTAATCCCTGTGATCAAACAGTGCCATTAAGATGTTGTAGTCACTCTATATCCTTCCACTTTGTCCAAAGTACAGTCTTCTGAGAGACTGGTTAATGTTCAGAAAACCAATTTAGTTACTCATTTACCTTATGAAGAATAGAATTCTCTGAGCATTTTGTTCTACATGATACAGCATGTTTAGCTTACAGTATATTTGCATTTAATGTTAAGATCTGAGTTCTGTTTTCGTTTTGACACATTAAAAAATATTTTACCCCCACAAATTTGATGTAAAATATTATAGGCATTTTGCCACCGTTTAAAAAAAAGTAGACCACATCTAAAGTTTCTTCTTGTTCCTTAATAAAATACTATTTTTAGTAACTTATATTTGAACTCATTAACCTACTATTTAACTGAAGACTCAATTTAAGTGAAATCTTAAGGACTAGTAAATTGCTCATATGAGTTAACATTTATTTAAGGGTCCACACAATTTCTTAAATATATATAGCATTTTGCATTAGAAAAAAAAATGATCCCAAGTACCTAGATAAGAATAGACATAGACTCTGCCCTTAGGGAGCATAAGGTGTAACTTATACACATACATTTAATCATTAATTAAAACTTTCTAAGAGACCTAAAATCTGGAAAAATTTTAACAGAAGGCAGTTTTAAAAAAACAAAAACTCAGATGTCACCTGAAGGAGAAGAAAGCCTAGCAGGCAAAGAACAGTTTTCATGGGTAGTTTACCTGATATACTTTAAGTGATTTAATTTAGCTACATTTTAATTCTTTTGACTGTTTTGTTTTTTTTTTAAGAGAACTGGTGGTCTTAAATGTACATTACAGTTGGAAACAACTATTATTTTAATTAGCTTATTTTTAAGAACTTGTATAGTTTTCATTCGTGCTTTGGATGAAATTTGTTGTATATGGAGACTATATCTTTAATTGCTCTGCTGCTGCTGCTGCGAAGTCGCTTCAGTCGTGCCGACTCTGTGCGACCCCATAGACTGCAGCCCATCTACACGATAGTTATTACTAGAAAGTGATGTTGCCCCCTGGTGGTTACTTATAGCACTGGAATTAATTAATTCTCCCCACGGTGAATAGTAGGAATGAATGACTTGTTACCGTGGTACCCATCATGGGCAGAGAAGAAATGTTGCAAAAATGCTAATGATCAATAAACGGCTCCTGCTTAAACTGTATCAGTAACTCCTGCATAGCAAGAGATACTGAAGAGGAAATGTATAGTAATCAAGGTTATGCAAAATAAAATTAGAATGAGCCAACAGAATTGCAGAACTTTTAAATGATTGGCAAGTTTGTGGAGCAACAGGAATTCTCATGCTTTATAAAAGTCATTTTGTTTGTATGCTTCAGCACTTCCAGCCACCACCTCAGCATCTAGGGATTTTAGGCCATTGGAATATCACACAGAAACGCCAAAGAGCCTCGGTATTTTAAAAAAAACATTTTGTGTGATGTTTACATTATATATATACTGTGCCATTTAGTGGTATTCAAAATTAAATGATAAGTTAGTAAATAGAATTGTTCTGGGTATTATGTTATTGAATGTAAATTATATGAGGATTGGATTAAATTTATTTGACATATACTGTAAAATTGAACATGGAATTTACCATCATAAAACTAGAATCAGCAAGCATGTGTATTATAGAACATGAAGATGAAGTGAGAGAAAGAAACATCTGTGGAGAGTGCCTCTGGGGATCTCTTCTAGGTCAGATCCTTGTTTTCCAACTTCTGGCTCAGATTAAGCTTTTCCGCAGCCCTGATGCATTAGATGTAGGGATTCTGTGTTGTGAAATGAACATCCTGTGTTTCTTCTGAGAAACTTGACCTCTCAAGTCCACTGTTCCTTTGTGTTTCCCTTTTTCTAGGACCTCATAGTTGACCAGACAATAGAAAAAGTTTCTTTCTGTGCCCCAGATCGGAACTTTGATAGGGCCTTCTCGTACATATGCCGCGATGGCACAACTCGGCGCTGGATCTGTCACTGCTTCATGGCCGTCAAGGACACGGTGAGTCCAGTAGCCTGAATTGCATCATGACTAGCCACAGTCACCAAGCTTCTTCCGGGTTGGCTCAGCCAGTTTCCACTACATTTTTAACAAGTATATGCTGTTACAGTACTTGTAAGTGCCTAAATGAGCCTATTTTGACTCCTTTTATTCAAGTAGTTCACACTCTTGGTGTAACCCTACAACTCACAGAGCAAGATGATTGGCGGAGATCCAAGATCATTAAAGGAAAGTAAAAGTGCTCTGGTGATGGTGGCTGCTAAACTTCATAGAAAACTTTTCATTATTAGAACTGTTTTCAAGATCCTTACATGTATTTGCTAATTTGTCTGGGTAGAAGATACTGGTATTTGAAAAGTGCTACGAATTCATTTGCAAAAAGACTCTACCACAAGAACTGAGTTTGGAGTATATTTTTAATTGAAAAAAACTGAAATACTAAATTATGATACAGTGAGCTTTGCTAGAAATTGTTACATAGTAGAATTTTTGGTTTTGTTTAAAAGTAGAGAATAATCAAATTTGTCATCTTTCATCTAAATTACCCAAAATACTGATATGAAAAATGAGTCTCTTAGGTGATGATGATCTTAATTATAGTATAGCATTGAGTATGTAATTTCTGAATTTTTGGAAGTTCAGACAGAGTAAGGCAGGGTAGCTATTCATAAAGCCTACAACTCAGTGAACTCTTGCCAAGGTTTAACCTGGAAGGAAAGTCATGGTCATATTCTAATATTAACCAAAAGCTTTTTAAAAAGCAGTTGTAAAAACAAGTATTAGAAACTCAGGCTCCGAATCAGGTAGAGGTTCCAGTCCTATTTCTGGTTCTTCCTAGCCGTGGGATTTGAGCAGGTTTATTTAACATTCTCTAAGTCTTGGTATCTGCTTCTATAAGATGGAGATAACAGCTGTGAAGACTAAATTAGGTAACAAGTGTAAGCACTCTCAGCATAGGACCTGGCACGTGCTAACTGCTCCAAAATGGTGGCTGATACTGTTAAAGCTGCTCCTCCTCGATTTGACACAAGTCCTTCAAAAATGGTTGAAGTAACTAAACTACACTTTCTTCCTTTGTCTCTCAGACCGTAAGTCACAAAGCAGTGTATTGTGCTATCACTGCACTTGTAAAATCTGAAGAGTTTTGCTATATTTTAAAACCATTCTGTTGTCAGGGCTTCCCTGGGGGCTCAGACGGTAAAAGCGTCTGCCTGCAATGCGGGAGACCGGGCTCGATTCCTGGGTCGGGAAGATCCCCTGGAGAAGGAAATGGCAATCTACTCCAGCACTGTTGCCTGAAAAATCCCATGGACGGAGGAACCTGATAGGCTGCAGTCCATGGGGTCGCAAAGAGTCGGACACGGCTGAGCAACTTCACTTTCACTTTTCACTTTTCTGTTGTCAAATCATAGCCCTCAGGCTGTTTGACTCTGGTATGAAACAGTGGTTCTTCTGTATCAGAATCACCTGGAGAGCTCATTAAATTAGATGGCTGGGCCCCACCTTAGAGTTTTTTACTCAGTGCGTCTGGGATGGAGCTTGAGGGCAAGTCTGTCTTCAGGAACTTCTGCCATAAGGCCTAGCAGAAATAGTAAGCTTCTTTGGCCTATAGCTCTATCCTTGTACTAGAGCTGTGCTCAAATGCAGATGAGTTCTAAAATTCTTTCTGCTCTCTCTCCTATTTCATGCTTCTATGCCTACCCATTTATCATCCATCCTACTTATAAGTAGTTACATGGAAACTCATGTGGATTCACAAAGATTGAGTCTGTCAGTCTATAAATGAGACTTTACAGTTTACCATCATGTGAAATCCTAGGGGCAGAAGTGTCTCAGACGTTTACCTCTCCTTATGGTATCTGATATTGGCATATAAAATGCAGTGAAATTACTTACTCAGAGCCATATGTAGGAGCAGCTGCTTACATGGTATGATCTTGGAAACTCCACAAAAGTTTCCCTGTTCTTAGATCTCTCTCCTCACTGTTACAAGATGCCAGCAGTTATTGTATCACCTCTAACCCTTTTATTCCACAATTAGGGATAGTGTTTAAAATACAGATAACCCTGATTAAAAAAAAAAAGAATCCATTGAATTTATTAAATTTACTCTAGATAATCCAGTGCATCTTTAAAACAATATTTAGTTTACACAAACCTTCCTCTCCTCCCACACACCAAAAATTCAGGTTTATCTGTTTAATTCCGAGTCGAAAATGTGGCTGAAAACATGGTTTTATTTTTTGCCTTTGTGTGGTTGGGAAGTAGAGTTGGGGTTTGAGAGAGTTGAAAAAAAATAGAGGCAGTATGGGAGAGAGGCTGTAAGCACTGAGGGCCCAAACAGGGCAAGAGAAGAGCATTCAGAAAGGGAAACTGAGAAGGCTCAGCTTTCCTGTGCCTGATTCCTTCTCATCGCTGGAGATGTATTTATCTGAAGTTTTAAGTCTGTGCCTTTTGTTCCTAGACATGTTGGCAGTAAATTTAAGCTCTGAAATTTGCCCTGTCTTTCCAGTTGTTGCTTAGAAATGCATGGTAAATACTCCTGTTATTCTCCTGCATGGCAAGTAGAGGTTTGGGTGTCAAGACTTAGGGCCTAAACTTTGAGCAGTGTCTTCTCAGCTGATGGCCAGAGCCAACACGAGTGACACTGGGACCTGACTTTGGCTAATAAAGTGTCGGTGGTGCTGACAGGGCCCAGGTTACCGATGACCACTTTACCCGGTACCTGCTGCAGTAGAGGGTCTAGCATTATGTAAGGTATTATTCATTTAGATTAATTTGGCATATTAATACACTAAAATCTAATAAGCTGGAGTTCCTAACATTTTGCCTGTCCAGCTAATGTGTAGTTGTTGGCACCATAACTCTGAAAGTGTTTTTAAACCTTCTGTTATGTACAGGGTGAAAGGCTGAGCCATGCTGTAGGCTGTGCCTTTGCAGCCTGTTTAGAACGTAAGCAGAAGCGGGAGAAGGAATGTGGAGTGACGGCTACTTTCGACGCCAGTCGGACCACTTTCACGAGAGAAGGATCATTCCGTGTCACCACAGCCACTGAGCAAGCAGAAAGAGAAGAGATCATGAAACAAATCCAAGATGCCAAGAAAGGTACAGTCTGTCCTACTGCAATGTGTGTTTATTTAAAACAGCTTTTCCTAACAGGTTAATATTTGGAAGCTGTCAGGGGCATAGAGAACTCTTAGCAATATATGAAGACCTTAAGAACAAAGTTGAAAATGTAAACAGAGTGGCTTGTTTAGTGGCTTCAAAGTATTTACTCTAACCGTTAATTTTAACTACCTGGGGAAGCTGAGAGTGCAGTTGAAGAAGTTGCAAAGACATTTAAAAGCAAAATTGGGAAAACCTGTATCCTGAAAACAGATTTTTTTTTTTTTTTAATTCTGATGCATCTGATCTCTATGAAAACCAAATACTATCAAGGACATCTTGAAGGAAGTGCAAGTCCCAGGTTTAGGCTGCAAAGGACCCACAGATGGCGATGCCAGGTAGAAATGCAGGCAGAGACATCTCAGTGATGCTCTATTAGATTATGACTGTTTAGTGCTTTCATGAAAAAAGGCCACAGGTTTTTGAGAAGCTGGCCCTCACTATTTTTTCCATGGCCCCATTAATTTTAGTGTGTGGTTTTGCAGAATGTGAGTTTTTTTAAGGTACACTTGGCAGCATAGCAAAAATGCCTATCCAGACATTCAGGTTACTCAGGAGGCTGTCATCTGAAGTTGAGTCCAGTGTATTTTAGAACTGAGTGCTAGGGCTTAGGGAAAAGTGCTTTGCATTCTTGTGTATAATGTGGGCTGAAACCCAAAACAAGGAGTATTTTTAAATTAAAAAGTTTGGTTTAAATATACATTAATATAATTTTGCTAATTTTTTACTATATTCTTTTAATTCTAAACCTGCCATTTTAGGTAACATCAGCTTCCCAGGTGGCACTAGTGGTAAAGAACCCACCTCCCAATGCAGGAGCTTTAAGAGTCATGGGTTCAATCCCTGGGTCAGGAATATCCCCTGGAGGAGGGCATGGCAACCCACTCCAGTATTCTTGCCTGGAGAATCCCATGAACAGAGAAACTTGGCGGGCTACAGTTCATGGGGTCACAAAGAGTCGGACACAACTTAAGCGACTTAGCATGCATTCATTAATCTAATACTCAAACAGCTTTTAATTTTCAAGCCAAAAAAAAGAATATATGTTTTTATTTGAAATTAAAGTATTGATTATGATTTTTTCATTTCTTATCAACATTTCTGCCAGGACACCAAATAACAACAACAACAAAGTGCTATTTTAACTAGATAAATGAATGTATATAGCTGTTATTTAATGTGCTTCAGTGATTTTCAGACTGGAAGCATATTCTTTGATACCACCAAATAATACTTTTTGCTACATACAGCAACTGCCAAAATGCTTGAGTCCTAGCATCTACAGAGGATTGTGGGGAGAGTGGAGGGGGGAGAGTAGAGACTGACCACAATGAGAGCGTGATACAGCAGGTATTCACATGGAAACAGTGTTATATTTGTTTACTTCAATTTAAAATTTGACTTCTGTATGCTATTCTTCAAGAGAGTCTGTTGTCCATGTCTGCTTTATGACTTAACATCTAATCAAACTTAAGTTTGTTTAGACCCTTCTGACTCTGCCACTCCTAAAGTCCTCTGTCCCCCCAGCCGGCCAGAAAGCAAACAAACATTGAAAACAGTACACCATTGTTCCTTAAAAGACCTCACATTAAGATTTCATAGGTACTGGGGGTTTTTGTTTTGTTTAGTTTTGTTCAGTGTTTTAATTACTACATGGGAATAGTAGCTATACCATGTGACACCATGTAGTAGATTATTAAACCTTTTATTTATCTGAAAAACAGGAGATCTGAGCCCTGCTTCTAACCTGTCTTTTGAGATACATAGGGAAGTAGATGGGTAAAATGACCTAGGAGGTTTTTGGGGTTCCTCAGTGGTATGAGCTCAAATTATTTGAAGACATTGCCCTAAGGTCTCATTCTCCTATTTTCTTGAGCTGATACAGATAAGACAGCTGATGGTTCGTCAGTGGCCCCTGGCAACATTGCCACCTCCCCATCCTCTCCCACCTCTCCCACTCTGGATGCCACTGCCTCTCTGGAGATGAACAATCCTCACGCCATCCCACGCCGGCATGCACCAATTGAACAACTTGCTCGCCAAGGCTCTTTCCGAGGATTTCCTGCTCTTAGCCAGAAGATGTCACCCTTTAAACGCCAACTCTCCCTGCGCATCAATGAGTTGCCTTCCACTATGCAGAGGAAGACTGATTTCCCCATAAAACACACAGGTAACACGGCGTCCTCAACTCCCCGGGGCTCAGGCACTGAAGCGTCACGCCACCTCCAGTGGAGTCCCTGATCCCACCAAATTGTCCACCCCTCTTCTGAGGCTGTTTGGTGGCTGTGCATATCTTGTATCATTTCCCATTGGCAGAAAATGGAGGTTCACAGAGAGAGATGGGAGTTGTTCATTTCTTTTCAGCAGTAGGTTAACAGAGCCATGATGGGAATTCCTAGTCCAAGTTCCACAGTTTGTGATTTGTCCCGATGAAAGTGTACCTGCTTTCAGACATCAAGGGTCTCAAGTTTCCCTTCTGCCATTTGGGACCCAGCAGGGAGTTAATTTAAAAGGCTTTGGAAACACATCCAGTTAAATAGCACCACTGTCAGATGTGCCAGAAGAAATGGATAAGTTCTCTTTGTCCTTGTGGCTGGTTGGCTCCATAGGGAGGAAACTCTAAACGGGTCTCCTGTATAAATCTAAGATTTGTTGTTTATCAGAGACAGTGGGATTGCTCACACATATTCATTACCTTTCAGAGCTGTCACATAGGCCTTTGTGTGGCCTCTGTACAGCTGAGCCAACCCCAGTAGCTCTATCCTCATCATAAGATCCAGAGCTTAAGTGTCAGATCCGGTCAGTGCTTTTATTGGGCCCTATTTTACTTTGCTCTCAGACATGTTGAGCTAGGGCTATAACAGAATCTGAGGAAGCCGTGTCTCAATAGGGCACTCTCACTGCTGGTGGCATAAAAGCATAGAGATTTAGGTTCTTTGATGGATAAAATTCGGCCTGAAGAATGGTTAAACTAGATCATTACTGAGGGTCTTGCCCCCCTCTCAACTCCTATAAAAACCAAAGCTCCAGATGCTTCAAGTACCTCATTTTCAATCTCCCTCTGGAGCAGGTGGGAAACAAAACCATTATTCTCTTTTCACAGTTGAGCAGACAGAGCTTCAACACATATAATTAGCTTCCTCCGTGATATAGAAGTATTCCAGAGTCAATATTAAGAACAAAGCCTCTAGAGTCCTGGGCCTCAGTTCACTTTTTCATGTTAACACTTTGGAGGAAAATGACAGTGGTGACACTGTCATAGTTTATGACAGAGGAAAGAACCGAGTGCCCACTGGTGCCCCTGACTTTAGCCCATTTTTCTCAGAAGAGTCACTGGGGGCCTCTAAAACTTAACTCACATCACCGGCTTGGGACCTGGTTGGAAGACAAACAGGTTGCATGTGTCTTCTAGAAAAATCTCACTGGCACAAAAGACTTGGCACAAAAAGAGAACAGCGTGTTTTCAATAGTGTCACACACGAGAGGAAATACAGAAATCTGGGGATTTTCAAGGGACGAAGGTAGGCCTTAGTACAGGAATTGTTAGCATTCTGTATCTTCTCATGTAAAAAGCTAGTGAATAGTGGTAAGTTTTTTGAAGCTGCTTTTATAGCTCCACCTGTCAGTTGAGTCTTTTTCTTCCACAAATAACAGAGGCAGTGTAAAATGCCACCTCACGTGACACTGTTCTGTTCCAGACTTGTTCCGTTTTTCTGACTGGAGCCATCTTCTGTCTGTCTTGCAGTGCCAGAGGTAGACGGCGAAGCAGAGAGCATCAGCTCGCTGTGCTCACAGATCACCAATGCCTTCAGCACACCCTCCGAGGATCCCTTCTCATCCGCCCCAATGACCAAACCAGTGACAGTGGGGGCACCACAGTCTCCTGCCTTTCAAGGTTGGTGCTCACTTAGCCTGCGACGCTCTGAAGCTAATTCTTTTATGACAGTGATCACTAGTGTAAGTTGGCATCCTGAGCTTCCCAAGGTCTGGTCAGACCCACTGCGTTTCCCTGTTTGATACTGTCTCAGGCTCGTTCCGTTTCCCCGTGCACAGTGTCTTTGTTCCCTTCCTGTTGCCTGAGATTGTCTGCATTCTGCATGTGCCTGCCCTCCTTTCACTCCATCCTGTCAGGAGCATCAGTAGTCCCAACCCACTGCTTTATTTGCTATTTAACTGTTAAGAGACAAAGCACCCAACCAGTTCTCCAGAAACAGCAGTCATCAGAGATGGTTCTAGCTTCATGCTTTCTTTACCACAGTAAAGAAAGCTGGGGTGATTTTGCCCCCTTGGAAAAAATTTAGCATCCATTGTCTGTATATGTTTCGGGTTTTGTGGTGTGGCAGAGGGTGGTTACTACTGACATCCCAGTGGAGGCCACGGAGGCCCATAAACATCCTTCCATGTACACAGTAGCCACCTCACAACAGAGAATAATCAGGCCCAAAATATCTATGGTGCCAAGACTGGACTCACCTAGTCTTTGCCCTTTCCAAGAGTTCCGTAAAGAAAAATGCACTTCTCTTGGCCTTTCACTTCATCTTCTATAACAAGTATCCTAAAACTAGTTCCTGACTTTAGCCCATTTTTCTCAGAAGAGTCACTGGGGGCCTCTAAAACTTAACTCACATCACCGGCTTGGGACCTGGTTGGAAGACAAACAGGTTGCATGTGTCTTCTAGAAAAATCTCACTGGCACAAAAGACTTGGCACAAAAAGAGAACAGCGTGTTTTCAATAGTGTCACACACGAGAGGAAATACAGAAATCTGGGGATTTTCAAGGGACGAAGGTAGGCCTTAGTACAGGAATTGTTAGCATTCTGTATCTTCTCATGTAAAAAGCTAGTGAATAGTGGTAAGTTTTTTGAAGCTGCTTTTATAGCTCCACCTGTCAGTTGAGTCTTTTTCTTCCACAAATAACAGAGGCAGTGTAAAATGCCACCTCACGTGACACTGTTCTGTTCCAGACTTGTTCCGTTTTTCTGACTGGAGCCATCTTCTGTCTGTCTTGCAGTGCCAGAGGTAGACGGCGAAGCAGAGAGCATCAGCTCGCTGTGCTCACAGATCACCAATGCCTTCAGCACACCCTCCGAGGATCCCTTCTCATCCGCCCCAATGACCAAACCAGTGACAGTGGGGGCACCACAGTCTCCTGCCTTTCAAGGTTGGTGCTCACTTAGCCTGCGACGCTCTGAAGCTAATTCTTTTATGACAGTGATCACTAGTGTAAGTTGGCATCCTGAGCTTCCCAAGGTCTGGTCAGACCCACTGCGTTTCCCTGTTTGATACTGTCTCAGGCTCGTTACGTTTCCCCGTGCACAGTGTCTTTGTTCCCTTCCTGTTGCCTGAGATTGTCTGCATTCTGCATGTGCCTGCCCTCCTTTCACTCCATCCTGTCAGGAGCATCAGTAGTCCCAACCCACTGCTTTATTTGCTATTTAACTGTTAAGAGACAAAGCACCCAACCAGTTCTCCAGAAACAGCAGTCATCAGAGATGGTTCTAGCTTCATGCTTTCTTTACCACAGTAAAGAAAGCTGGGGTGATTTTGCCCCCTTGGAAAAAATTTAGCATCCATTGTCTGTATATGTTTCGGGTTTTGTGGTGTGGCAGAGGGTGGTTACTACTGACATCCCAGTGGAGGCCACGGAGGCCCATAAACATCCTTCCATGTACACAGTAGCCACCTCACAACAGAGAATAATCAGGCCCAAAATATCTATGGTGCCAAGACTGGACTCACCTAGTCTTTGCCCTTTCACAAGAGTTCCGTAAAGAAAAATGCACTTCTCTTGGCCTTTCACTTCATCTTCTATAACAAGTATCCTAAAACTAGTCTTTGTGGCATTGAAGAATTAGTAAAAGTTGTTTTCAGAGATACTGAATTAATAGTCTTGACTCAAAAATCACTGCAGATGGTGATTGCAGCCATGAAATTAAAAGACGCTTACTCCTTGGAAGGAAAGTTATAACCAACCTAGACAGCATATTGAAAAGCTGAGATACTACTTTGCCAACAAAGGTCTGTCTAGTCAAAGCTATGGTTTTCCAGTGGTCATATGTGGATGTGAGAGTTGGACTGTGAAGAAAGCTGAGCGTTGAAGAATTGATGCTTTTGAACTGTGGTGTTGGAGAAGACTCTTTAGAGTCCCTTGGACTGCAAGGAGATCCAACCAGTCCATTCTAAAGATCAGTCCTGGGTGTTCATTGGAGGGACTGATGTTGAAGCTGAAACTCAAATACTTTGGCCACCTCATGCAAAGAATTGACTCATTGGAAAAGATTCTGATACTGGGAGGGACTGGGGGCAGGAGGAGAAGGGAATGAGAGAGGATGAGATGGCTGGATGGCATCACCAACTTGATGGGCATGAGTCTGAGTGAACTCTGGGAGTTGATGATGGACAGGGAGGCCTGGCATGCTGTGATTCATGGGGTTGCAAAGAATCAGACACGACTGAGCGACTGAACTGAACTGATTGACTCAAAGGTCAACAGAGAGCCTGTATAACTTAAATTACAGATGTTAGAATTTGAGCTTATATAATTGATCTGTCTTAATTTCTTTTGGGAGAGAGCTCAGAAGTTTCGCTGTGCAGATGTTTTTTGCCTGCACCTGTTGAAAAGCTGCAACATGCTTTTCCTCCAGGAGAGAGTCTCTTTAAAAACAAAACAAAACCTTAATATTCATATGCATCAGGTGGCTTTTCATCTAACAGATATTTATACTGCCAACAATAATAGGTACTATTTATTGGGCACTTAGCACCATGTCTGCCACGTACATCATGGTAAGGACTCTTGCATTTTCCTCATCTCATTTAATCCTCACAACAGTCCTTTGAGATAGGCATCACAGATAAGGAAAATTAGGCTCAGAAAGGTTAAGTAAACTGCCCAAATCACACAGCCAGGATGTAAACCCAAGTCTTTCTGAATATAGTTCCTGTTACATTCAGCTGACTTTGTGCCTATTTACAGGGTAGTGAGTATACAAAGCTATAAATAGAATATAGTCCTTTTCCTGCCTTTAGAGGACTCGCAGCTTTTGGATAAGCTAGTCTTTTAGACAAGCCCTGGGTCAACAGCACCAATGCCATAAGCATAGTTGCCAAGTCCTAAAGAGAGAACGATTATGGTATAAGGCAGGAGAAGGTGCCTGCTTGTCTGCTCTATACCAAGTATAGAGAGCTGGGCAAAGGAGTAGAAACTGATGGGATAGCCATCTGGAGTAAAGGAGCAAGGACTGGATTTTATTAAAGGGAGACAGGAAACCACAGTAAGTGCCTTAAGACATTACAAACATTACTGAAGGGGAAAAAGTCTTTTTAAAAGATGAAATTAATTCTGTAGCAAATTATAAATTAAGCAAATGAAAACATGTACCAAGTTTGATTTCTCAACTGTAATATGGGGTTTTTGAGAGAATTTATTGGGATGATCGGAGAAGGCAATGGCAACCACTCCAGGACTCTTGCCTGGAAAATCACATGGATAGTGGAGCTTGAGATGATGCGCACTAAAGCACCATTAGAGTAATGCCTAGCACATAGCAAAGATGACTGCATTAACCACTGTGGGCATAATCTGACCTTTTGAAATAGTGATAGATGACACTTTATCATTATGCCAAAGGCTAAGCTATGTCTAGAATAGGTTTTTGCTGCTTGTAATACAAAGCAGTTCTTCTAAACTTAATTTGAAATTGTTTTCGAGTCTTCATTACCTCTTCCCCCATAAACATGTTTTTCTAAAAGAGTCATTTATTAGTACACCCATTTTAATTATAGCCTCTGATTCCGTCTTTGCCAAAAGGTTTGTGTATTCATTGCAGATGGCATGGTTATCCCACACCAACTTTTCTATCTTATCTTTCCACCAGTATTGCATATTGGCCTGACTGACCCAGCTCCAAGGGGTCACCTGTACACCTTGCATGAATTAACTCCATCAATGTTGTCTGCTCCCATTGTAGCTAATGGCACTGACTCAGCCTCCCATGTGCTTGCTGCTAAGCCAGCCCCTCCTGCTCTAGCACCCGTAGCAATGCCTGTGCGTGAAACCAACCCTTGGGCCTATGCCCCTGATGCTGCTAACAAGGGAATTGCAGCCACACATTCGGGTAAGGTGACCACAGATGGTGGTGAGGATTCTGGGATCAGATAAGTGATCTTGGTTTGAAAATCAGCCATTTACCTTAGTGGGAACCAGGAAGGAGTCCTTTTAGGAAAAGTGGGATCCCTTTTGGAAATAAGCTATTAAGGAAGGATGGTGTCAGAGAGGAGCTCTTGGAGGTGAGATTGATAATTCTTAGGACCCTAGAGCCACCCACAGAGCTTTCATAAGACACAGATTCCTGGGCCCTCCCTCACAAGAGCCTGTGTCTGGCCCTGGGTCTGTGGACATGCCTGTAGGAAGAGACAACTCTGCCTCCTACAACAGCAGGCCTACAAGAGAGGCTATAAAAAGGCAGTTCACCAGGAGACGTGTCTGGAAGGCGGGCAGCAAGTCCCTGGTTATTCTTATTCTGTTAGAACAGAAAGTGGTTTCTGGACCATAGATGAGCCACACCAGTGGGGGCAGGGTTCTGATGCCAGCCAGCAGCTTTGGTTTTGTGCAGCTGAGCCATCTCTGGCAGCTTCTAAACACGGCTGAGGTAGACCACAGACACATGCCTGAGGTCTCCTGGGTTCTCCCTGTCCTCCCACGAAACCACCTCAGCTAGTAATAGAGACTTTCCTCCCACCTACCAAAACCACAGACCATCCCCCTGGGGGGCTTGTTCCACGTTAGGATTATTCAAATAACGGAGATTATCAGGTGAAGAAAAAAGCCCCTGAAGATCCTGATGCTTCCCTCTCTTCCTCTTGTTGGTTCCAGGGACCGAGTGGGGCCAGTCTTCCGGTGCTGTCTCTCCAGGTCTCTTCCAGGCTGGTCACAGACGCACTCCCTCTGAGGCTGACCGCTGGTTGGAGGAGGTGTCCAAGAGCGTCCGGGCTCAGCAGCCCCAGGCCTCAGCTGCCCCTCTGCAGCCAGTCCTCCAGCCGCACCCACCCACTGCCATCGCCCAGCCAGTGCCACCTTTCCAAGGAAATACATTCCTCACCTCTCAGCCCGTGCCAGTGGGCATGGTCCCACCCCTGCAGCCAGCCTTTGTCGCTGCCCAGTCCTATCCTGTGGCTAATGGGATGACCTATCCAGCCCCTAATGTGCCCGTGGTGGGCATCACTCCCTCCCAGATGGTCGCCAACGTGTTTGGCACCGCAGGCCACACACAGGCTGCCCAGCCGCATCAGTCTCCCAGCCTGGTCAAGCAGCAGACATTCCCACAGTATGAGACAAGCAGTGCTGCTGCCAGTCCCTTCTTTAAGCCTCCTGCTCAGCACCTCAACGGTTCTGCAGCTCTCAATGGCGTAGACGACAGCAGATTGGCCTCGGGAGACAAGCAGACTGAGGCTCCTGCAGGCACCTGCACGGTGGATCCCTTCGAGGCCCAGTGGGCAGCTTGGAAGGCAAGTCCAAGCAGCGTACTAACCCCTCCCCCACCAACCCCTTCTCCAGTGATTTACAGAAGACTTTTGAAATTGAACTTTAAGCAGTCCTTATGGCTTATGTATTTTATCTGTACTTAGGCCCGGGTCGGGGGTGGAGGTCAGAGGAGCAAAGGGGACTTTGCATTCCCAACCAGTAAGCTTTTCACTAATCCCAAAGGTCCCCAAGGGCATGTCCAGGCATAGCATGTGGATGGGGGTGATTGAAAACAGTGGAGAGACCCATTCCTAGGGAAGAGCTGTTTTGCAGTTAGACTAAGAAAGTCAGGGAGCTGTCATCCTCTATCCCGCCTCCCTCAGCCCCTTACCAGTCTCTGGCAGCAGAGAGGCAGAAGTATCTGAACAGGAATCTGTATTCAAAGCACATTTACTGGAATATAAAACACAAGGGGAAGCCAAACGACCTCCTAGTTTTTCAGGCCTTTCACCTACCTGCTCTCTCAGCACTAGCCTTCTTAAAGATCGAGAACAGGGTGGCCTGTGCTGGGACTGGGGACGAGAGGCAGGCTATGCTGCTGGAATTCCCAGCAGGGCCAATCAGGAGCTGCCCAGCAGAGCTGTATTTTAGGGGTAAAGTTGAGCTTCCATTTTGAGTAAGAATAAATATAAATATATATCAAAAAGCCAAAATCTTTATTTTTATGCATTTAGAATATTTTAAATAGTTCTCACTATTAAAAAGTTGTATGAGTTGTAAGTAATCTTGCCAAAGGTAAAAGGGTTAGCTGTAAGAAATTGTACATAAGATTGGTTTATCATTGATGCTTATTGAAGTAAAAAAAGAGAAAGGGCTGGAAGTGGCAGGTGGGATCCCTCGCTCACTTGGTGTCATTTACTGTAAGTAGTACACTGCAACAACAATCATGCTTATGACCAGCAAGGTCAGCTAGGTAGTAGTTTTAAATAAAGAGCAAGCAGTATTGTCCTGGTTTTACACCTATAATGTCATTATTGTAATGGGTTCAATCTAAATAGAAATGTCTTGTCTTTTCTATACTGCTGCAGTTTCCTTATGTTAATCCTTTAACACTAAGGTGACAATGATGTAATCATATCCATGAGACGGGACCGCAGGATACCGTGTTGGTTTGTCATGTAGGTGTTGGTGGGTTTTGTTTTGTCCTTTTAAGTTTTGTTCCCACGAGTTTTGTGGGGATGGAGGTCCTAGACTTGTTAGCACTGCGTGTGTGTGCGTGCGTGTGCGTGCATCCATCCCTCTTGTGAGCCGAACATCCTGTTGCCAGTTGTAGCCACTTGACCTCTGGTAACAGTGTAAGATCCCATCTCATTTTTACTTTTGAACGTTGGCCTTACAATCAAATGTAAGTTATATATATATTTGTACTGATGAGAATTTATAATCTGCTTTAACAAAAATAAATGTTCGTGGTAGAAGCTTTTGCCGTGAAGAGCTGTTCTTTGCCCTTTGCTCTGTTAGCGAGTGAGTTTCAGATCCTTGTGGTCTTGTCCTCTCTGCATTCTGCTGCCGCCGCAGATCTCTAGCATGATGGCTAGAAAATCTTTCACTGGGGCTAGTATACTCTTCAAGTGTCTACCTGTATTCATACTCGAGCCTCCGGTCGTTCCTGAGCACATCTCTGATGTCAGCTTCTTGCTGCTCTGAGTGCAGGCTTGAACCTGGCGGTTGTGTAGAGACACATAACCTCCACCCCAGCCCAGACCTAGTCGTCAGACTTTGCATTTTTAACAAGACTCACATTCTGAGAAGTTGGGCTGCAGCAGTGACTCTGAACCGTGGATGTGTATGAGAGTCATCTGGGAGCTTTTAAAAATCCTCATATCCAGCCAATATCCAATCGTCATATTCCAGACCAGTTAAAATCTCCAGGGACTAGACCCCAAGCCTCAGTTCCTGAAGAAGCTCCCAGTGTGAGAACCACTGGTCTAGACTGAGTTTTACTCTCACCATACCCCACCACTCTGACTAGTTCCAGAAGCTAGCTGAGGTCTGGAGTGTGCCCCAGTCTGACAAGTGATTAACTAGAGAACAGTGGAGTCCAAGAAAGTAGCCCTTACCTTCCAATTTCTATAGCCAAACCAGCCATGGTACATGGAAGGGGATGCACCTCAATGGTTTTTAAAACTGGAAAGAAAAAAAGACCTCTGTCCCTGCCCATGTTCCTGTTGCTAAATGAAAGGTAGACCAAGAAGTCTCACTCACCCATGAAGCAATTGTTTCCTTTCCAGCTAGAGTGTTGGTAATAGAAATCACCTGTCCCAGTAATGCTGGTTTTTCCTGTGTCCCAGAAAGACCTCTGTTACTAGGCCCAGCCTGTCCTCTGGGGGATTGGGAGATGGTTAAAGTGGAAAGGAACTTGGAAGTTCATTGAAACCAGGCCTCTTCTCTTCATCAGGGGCTTTAAGAGGCTGAGAGAGGAAGAATGACCTCTCCTGACTCTGAAACCACTTTCCTCTTCCCTTAACAGCGCCCTCCATTCCACTGGTCCCTCGATCCTGTTGGCACTGTGCCTGGTTTTTAGTTTTCATTATCTCCCACTTTGCTGAGGGCTTTCACCAACTTTGTGCTATTAACCATACGGATGGGAGCTAAAGCTGGTCGCTATACTCCCAGGAAGGCCTAGAGAGACTGGAACGATGAACCACATCTGGACCCCACATGGGACCTAGGTCTAGCAAAGAATGTTTTCCTTATACACCAGGAGTTGGTTACCTTCCCCAATCAGACAGGACACACCTCCCCCCCTAGCCTTCAGCAAAGGGAGAACCCTGGTAGCTGGCTTTAAAAACACAGTGAGCTGATCCTGCATAACAAATCAGAGAGAGAAACTGTCAAGTGAAAGGTGTCCTTATTGCAAACAAGAGGCCGCTTCTTGATAACCCAGCAGGCGCTGGTGGCTGGGTCAGAGACGCCGACACCGCTGGGACCACTGCCGCTGGCCCTCCACGGCGGGGGCCGGCTCTGACCAGGCCAGTGCCTTCGGAGGAGAACTCCCTCCTCAGCCAGAGAGGGGAGACCGAGAGCCGCCTCCTCCCAGCGCACGAGCTGTGTCCCTGCTGCCAGACGGGCTGCGCGGGCGGCCGGACACGGGAGCAGCTGGCACAGCAGAAGCTGGAGTAGTACTCGTTGCCGCAGAGCCGGGCCTGCAGGACCAGGTCACAGTTGGCCAGCTCCGGCTGGTCGACACAGTCCCTGCTGGGGTCCCGGGGCTGGGCGGCCAGCACTGCGAGACACCGGGGAAGTTGGGGGGAGAAGGTGGTGAGAAAGCTCCGTGTGGCTGGAAACTCACCTGCCATGTCGTTTCCCTAAAGGAGAGCAGCGCCGTAACCGCCGGGCTCCCAATGATGCCGGTCACTGTATCCCGGTAACACTTGTGTGTCCGGCTGAGGGTACACGGTCTTCACTGCCCTAGGCCCCGCTTCGGCATGCAGTGGGCCTCCTGTTATCCTTCTGTAGCTCTCCCCCACCTCCACCGCTCGCCCCAGTGCACAGCCCATCACAGACCCCCCAGATACTGACTCTCCAGCTGATTAAACTTATCTGGAAGTTAACCCCCTGCTCTGACTACTGAGACCTGAGGAGCTGCATGAATATATGGCCGCAGCCTCTGGACAAGGAGAGTGGGGTCAGCCCCAAGCACAGTTTTGAGTTGGCAAGAGCGGTCTTCTCTCTCTCACTGCTGGTTTCCTCCCACTCAAGCGTTTGTGCCTTCAGTAGCCCCAGCTCAGTCACTTAGCTCCCCAGCTTTCCACTTGTTCCCACTTCCCCCAGAGACAGCAGAGTCTGTCAGGCCAGTGACGGAGGACAGGCTGTGAGTGGTGGCGCTGATGCGACTCTGAGCGCAAAGTGCCGGGCGCCTCCCCTCTGAATCTGCTTGGCGCGTCCATAACTTATAAATCACTGTGGGACTTTCATTCCGCTGCTTCGTCTTTGGACTGAAGTCGCTTTGTCTAGTTAACCTCCCTTTTCTTTCTGGGAGGGGCTCTCAGGGCTCAGCTTTGCTTAGGCCTGACAGCAGCTCCCCAGAGTCACCTCACAGGGCTGCAGAAGGGCTCCCTCCCTCCCTCCCCCCAGATTCAACTAGTAGACAACACCTGAGCAGCCAATGGCTTTGTGAGAAGGCTTGGCTCCTCAGTGGAACAAGAGTAGGAACTATCTACATTTACATAAAGAACAAGCCATTTATGCTTATTTTTAACAATCGTCACTTTGGCTATCAACTTAATCTCAGCCGTCGTAGCTCCCGGGCTCACCACACCCAGAGGTGAGCAGGTGCCAGGCGTGATGGTGCAGGCTGGGCACCATTCTGGCTCTGCCCCTTCCAGCCAGAGGACTTAATGGTTACATAAGCTCTCCGTGTCTGCTGTCTCATTTGGAGTTAATGATAGCAACTGAAGCACATAATAACCATGGCTAAAATAACCAGCATGTACTGGGGCATTCCCATTCCGAAAAGTGTGAGTGACCCCCACTCCCCATGTTTTAACCTTACAGTATTTTCTGTTTCTTACCGTAGAACCTTAGGTAAAAAGCTTGAGAGCGCTTTGTTGTACAGCAGAAACTAACACAACATTGCAAAGCAATTACCAATACAGAAAAAAAGAAAGCAAGCTTGCAAGCTGTCCCAGAGTGGGACCAGCCCAAGGCCCCTCCCCCTTACTAACACTGCAGTTTCAGCGTGCCGCCAAACCACGAACAGGGCGGTGAGGCAGCCTCAAGCAGTGAAATGCCACAAAAAGCTTAAATGGGTGCCTGCAGATACATACAGCTTAACTGACGGAACCAACACAGTTGAAAATAGCTTCTCCTTAAGAGGTGCCCTCCTCCCCCAAAGAAAGTGTCTCAGGTTACCAACACTCATCGAACAGGGGGCAGAAGAAAGGCGGCCGGACTGAGGCCCTAAGTGTGCCGTCCCGGAGGCAGTCCCATCACACCGTTTCGTCTTGGTGACCACGCATCACTAGGAGCCCTACCAAACTTCAGCGTCAGTTGAGTTTCTGGTTCTAGTTTGGCTTCCCATGCAGACATGCCTCTACCTAATCACAGACATGCCCACGTGGGGCCCCCTGACAGTGATCTTTCTCCTTAAACCTGCACTCTGGCCTGTCTCAAGTCTTGTAAGTTTGGTAAGTGTGTGGACAAGAGATCTATCTGCTGGGCACGATTGAGGTGAAAAGCGGCCCCTGCAGAACGGTGCCTTCACCAAGGTACCACCTTCACACACATGCACTCAGCCTGAGCACCTGGTGATGCCAGGCCCTGCACCGGGCCCTGGCTGAGTCCCAGTCCCTGTCTTCATAAACTGGAAGCCCACGGTCAGGCCCACTCACTAAGCAACATTTCTACCCGACTGCAACCTCTAACCTGGCCAGTTCCACACTCAGCCTGGCAGACAGGAGGCAGCCAGGCCCGACGCCCTGCGTGGTCCTGGTGAGGTGCTACAGGCGTGACCGTCCAGGCCAGTTCCCTCCCAGGGCTGTTTTGGGCCACATGACAACTGGCTTGCCCCAAATCACACAACCAGGAGCTGGCAGAGCCCCTCCGACTGCAGAGCCCGTGCCCTCCGCGACTGGCCGCACACGGCCAGCTCCCGAAGACAAGCAGCTGCCTGGGATGGGTCTTCCTTACCCGGCGGGAGCACCTTCACCTCGGTGCTGCGGCTGACGGCCTGGCTTCCACGGTAGGCGCTGCACGTGTAGGAGCCCTCATCCCTGGCCCGCAGGTTGTGGATCAGCAGCGTGCCGTCTGGGGACTGGTGCACGCGGTGGCCGTCGGCTCGCACCGGCAGCCCATTCCTGGAAGAGAGAGGATGCTGGGAGACCCTGCAGACCCCTGGGGGTCCTGAGCTGGTTCTCCCAGGGCTGGGGAGGAGGCCGTCTAAGGTCTCCTCCGGAGCCACCCACTGACCCAGACACACTCAGGGCAAAGCTCCTCCGAGCCTGGGGGACACTGGGCCATTTCCTGCCTGGAGTGTCGGGGGCGCTCAGATTACCCCCAGGATCCCGAGTGCCTAGCCTTGTCCTGACATACTGCAAGGAGGAGGGGGCATCAAACTGTTTGCTGAATGAATAAAACCCCAGCAGACTTGGGGTAAAAGACCACCCAAAGCCGCCAGGGCTGAGCGGAGCCCAGTGTTTCTCAGCCCAGCAGAGCATCCGCCACCCAGGGGACATCTAGCAACACCTGGAGACTTTCTGTGGCCATGAAGTGGGAGGGAGTGCTCCAGGCACCCCGAGGCTGGACGCAGCTAAACGTCCCCCAACGCACCCCGACAGCTAAAACCGTCAGCCCAAAACGTCGACAGTGCCGAGCCTGAGAGGCTCTGGTGTGTAGCCCAACCAGCAGAGAAGAGAGCGGTCCTGGAGAGGCTTCCCCATAAAGGGAGGGGGGCGCTGTAGCCCCTTCCCCTGGCACCAGGCCAGGAGGCAGGAGCAGCAACATTCTGCACAAAGGTGGACCCCCCGCCCCCGGTTTGTAGAGCTCAGGTGTGAGGGTGTGAGGGCCAGGAACAGCCTCACCTGGACCATCGGATGTTCACACTTTCTCCTGGCACCACACACAGCAGCCTGGCTGTGTCCCCTTCCGGCACCGCCGTCGTGGAGGGCAGCCCTGTGATGGTCAGCTCCCCTGGGCCCGAGGAGGGGGCACTGTCAGCCACGGCACGCCCGAGGTGCCCCTCCTGACCCAAGGCCACTGGCCACACGCACCCGCCCACTCGGGCTGTGCCTCACCCAGCACTCGGAGCTGGACCCAGCGCTGGTCCCGGTCGTACCCGTTGAACGCAACACACGTGTAGAAGCCTCCATCCTCCACAGCCACGTGGCTGATGACCAGGGAGCCATCGGACTGCAGCTGGTGTCTGGGGGGGCCAAGCACAGTCAGGTGGCTCCATCCTAAGGCTCCCGGTGGGTGGGAGGGGCTCAGGGTCTCCCGTCCTCTGGTGAGAGGCTGAGTGGGCCCTGCCGGTCAGCGGGGTCTGACCACCCTCCTGCTGCTGGCACTCTCCTTTACTTAATGACGCCTGACTTTAAAACCTGGCAACAAGTAGATCATTGCAAGTTTTTGGATACAAAATAATTCTGGTTTGGGTTTCAAGGTTTTTTTCTACACTCGTTTATTAGGCTCGGTCCTGGTTCGGTCACTTAGGAGCTGGGTGGTGTTAAGCTTCTGTGTGTCACGTGAATAAAACAGCACCCCTGTAGCTCTTCTGCACATCACGTGAAAGAGATTAAGCCTCAGCACAGGCCCCATATATGTTAGCTCCTACAATTACAGCCAGAAGGTGTCTGCCTCCGCTTCCTCCCAACAGGCCGTCACCTGTTGGCTGGCTTCTTACGATTGTCCACTGGCCACACTCTGGAAAGGTCCAGAGATCCCAGCGTGGTCTGCCCAAGGAGCCCTCCGCCTAGCAACCCCGTCTCTCGAGAGGCCCTGGGATCCCGCTCAGGTCTGACTGGGGGCCGGCATCTGCCCAGATGGGGCGGGACTGGAGGCAGGACAGGGAAGGGGAGCTGAGCAAACCTGGGGGAGGAGAGAGGCTGCCCGTCTCTCTGCCACTCGATAGTCGGGGGCGGGAAGCCCTCAGCACGACAGGTCAGCCGGACCCGCTGGCCCAGCTGGGCGTCCAGCACCCCGGGCTGGCTCCGGTCCAGACGCACCCTGCAGAGCAAGCCTCACTCAGCTGGGAGGGGGCTCCTCGCCTCTGCCTCCCCCTGACCACCCTCCTGCCTGGGGACAAGACCCCTACCCAGCCTCATGGGCCCCTTCTCCCCACAAACCTGACCAGATTCCTCTCCAGCCTCAGCCCTTTGTTCTGGTTGGGAGACATCGACGAATATCTGGGACCCGGGCTCAAAGCGAGCTCCAGCTTTCTCACCACCACCACCAGGATTTCTGCGTCCTGCCCACCCTGCACCAGGTCCCTGATGTGGGCCCCTCCAGCCCTCTCCACCCACTCTGTAAACTCCCTTCTTCAAGGCTGGCTCAGCCCTCCAGCTCCTGAGGCTGGGGCCAGGACAGGCTCTGCTCCCCAGTGCTCACGGTGGTGGGCAGGACTCCCACCCCCGCTTCAGAGGCTGGGCTCTGGGAGCCATGTTCACCCTCCCCTCCCAGAGCCCTGAGCAGGCTGCCGGCAAGCCCGGTCACAGCACACGCCGGCCTGGGGACTGTCCACTCGTCCTCCCCAACCCCGGCCCGCAGTGGGCCAGGCGGCCGGCAGACAGCGCTGAGCACCACACCTGGTCAGGGGCCACGGGTGTGAGGTGGCGGCGGGGACCCCGCGGCTGGGGTCCCCAGGCCTGTGGTCCTGGGCTGGGTCCCTGGTCTCGGGGAAGTGCCTCGGTTCAGCCTCAGAAGGCACAGCCATGTCACCCCCTATTGTGAGGCCAGAAGCAAGGGGTGAGCTGTGGGGAGAAGCGGATGGGAGGAACGGTGCCCATGAGGCTGGCGGGGGACCGACAGGATGCAAGGGCCACACGGGGCAAGAGGCCCGCCCCAGGCGACCTGCAGCGCGGGGGCCCAGCTGCCAGCATGCCGCGGCCTGCTTCCCGCCCTAGTCCTCCAGGGTGGGGGCGCCTCGGCCGGTACCCCCACCCTGGGGCCCAGAAGAACCCAAGGGTGGTGGTGGGGTGGGGACGAGACCTGTGATATGGAGCTGGACCTGCTGAGAGTGATGGTCTGGCCCGGGGCCACCGCAGCTGTAGGTGCCTGCATCCTCCGCCCTCAGGGGCCTGATGACCAGGGAGCCGTCGGGCTGCAGCTGGTGCCTGAGGATGGGGAGGGGGCTTGAGCGCTGTGTCCTGAGGCAATAGCAAGCCTGGCTCCCACCAGAGGGGCCTGCCCCGTGCTCTCTCACCCTCCCATCCCTGGGAATCAGAGGGGCTAGGCGGGGAGCGGGCTGGCTGTACCCACCTGTCAGAGGAGACGGGCTGCCCGTCTTTCTGCCACCTGGAGTGGGGGTCCGGGGAGCCATCCTCCGGGCAGAAGAGCCACACCAACTGCCCCAGGGCCGCCTGCACCACGGAGGGCTCCGAGCCTGCCAGCGTGATCCTGGGAAGGTGGGACAGAGAGTCACACGAGGGCCAGCATCGGGGACTATCCCTTCATCAGTGCATCCCCACAGAAAGCCTGGTACCCCGCCATGGGTACCAGAGGTACCCCCATGGTACCCATGGAACTACCAGAGGTACTTCTCATGGAAGCCACGCTCCAGAAGTCTGTGGAATCAAGAATCCCCCCTCCCCAGCCCACCCCCCAATACAGGCATTGTACCCTCAGCGTGTTCCCGCAAGAGCACAGAACATGGACCTCCCTGTGGCCCTGTGGCTAAGAAGCGCCTCCCAGTGTATGGCCTCTGCGGCAGCCAAACTGGGAGCCCCGGCACTCGCCGGGCTCATTCTGCTGGGCCCGGGGCCGGTGGGCACTGGGGACCTGGGGAGAGAGCCCAGGACTGGGAAGTTAGATGGAGGTCTGGCTCAGATGTGTATAAGAGACAGCTCAATCCCTGAGCTGAGAAACCCACATGCCAAAGGGGAACTAAGTCCATGAGCCACAGCTACCGAAGCCCGCACGCCCAGAGCTCGCGACCCAGAACCAGAGAGGAGACCCTGCTCGCTGCAGGAAGAGAAAACCCCGCACAGAAAGACCCAGCACAGCCCAAAATAACGAGCACAGAACAGGCGCAGGGCCCAGGATGGAGAGCCTGGGAGAGGAGCAGCCAGGCAACCGACACACGCCTGATCCCTCAGGAATTCACAGTTCTGCTTTTAATCTTCCCAGCTTTCATTAATATGACACAAAGAGTGACAACGAACAGGATCCACACTAAACCTATGAGATCATATCACCATTTTACAGGTCGAGAAACTGAGGCTTCGGGAAGCTGGATGACTTGCCAAAGGTCATGAAGCTCTTAAGCTTCAACTAGACAGGCCCTGAACCATACCAGCAAGATCTGCTGGAGAATTCAGGCACCACCATCCACCTGACTCTGGGCAAGCCTCCTGTCTCCAAAGCCTGAGGTTCCCCACCTGTGGAACGATGGTAGCAAAGCCCTCCAGGTGAGAGGTGGAGGGAGGCCCAGCTGATCTCAAGGTTTTAGCCCTAAAAGTCTCAGCCCCTGGCCTGCCTGGGTCCCTATCCCCATCCCACCTGGGGAAGGGGGGCCTCACCTGTAGGAGGACCCACGGGAAGGAGGCGCTGGTTGTCCTGCATCTCCGCTCAGTCCAGGGGGACTGGGCCCAATCTCCTGGCCCCAGGGCCCCTCTCCAAAGGCCTGTCTGTGGTCCGTCACCCCCGGCCCAGGCTCTTGATCTTGCCAGCGGAGGCCACCAGAAGGCAAGGGTCCTCTCTGGACCATGGGCCCCAGCCCGTGCCGGCTGGCCTCCTGCTGGCCCCCAGGACCGCTGCTGCCGCCACCATCTCCGTGGGTGCTCTGGCCAGAGGCCCCGGCCCTGGGCTGGGGTCCCCGGCAGGCACTCACACACTCCTCTTCTGAGGCGAAGTTGTTGGCGTTGCCGTGGCAGCCGCCGTACCAGAAGCGGTTACACTGGCCCACAGAGGGGACGAAGTACCAGCGGGCGGCCCAGTCAGTGCAGGAGCCGTGGGCACTGGGCAGCAGGCACTGCACGGGGTACGCTGAGGGGGGCAGGAAGCACACAGGTCACCGCGACCCAGTAGGGAAGCTGCAAACGCAGCCCAGGACTCAGGAGCAAGGCCCTCCCCAGCTTCAGCGTACATCCGCACTACTGCGGGCCCGTGACGGGCTCTGGGGACAGACTCTGCTCACCGCCCTGGGACCCCAGCAGAACCAGCCTGCTCTGCAACCCCCGAGCTGGACCCTGCAGAGGGTCAGGGCTGTGACCTCCCTGGACGGGCTCCCTCATGATCCTCCCACCCAGCCCAGGCCACCCAGCGCCCACAGAGCAGCCCCAGGGCTAACCCTCGACGTGCTTCACGCAGAAGGAATACCCAGCCCTGAGCCTCCACAGGCTGCCAAGACGCCCAGCGAGGGGCCCACCCTTGTTCCTGGGCCCCTCAGCAGCTCGGAACCTTCTCCAGCTGCCAGCCTAGCCATCCTTCTCCACACTCAGATGTGACCTTCCAGGCTCCCGACTTAAAGGCCCCCCACCCAGGTGCCCAGCTCCCTGCAGACTCTGCCCCCTGACTTCTGGCGTCCCCGGGACGGTCCTTGGCAGCTCCATGTGGGTGCCGTGCTCCCACCTCACGGTCCTTCCTCCAGGACGCATCCCAGGCAGGGTGGGCACCCCATCCATCCCAGCCCTGGCCTCTGCCTCTGGAGGGGCCTGAGCCCCAAGGGGCAGCACGGGTCTTCCTTCTCCATGGACTCCCCACTGACCATGCTCCCAGCTCCCACAGGCACCCAGGCGGCCACGAGTGCAAACTCAGGGGTGAGGTGTCCTGTTGGGCAGGACAATCCAGCACCGTTCCCCAGCCCGGCGCCTGCCAGGTGCCAGGAAGTATTGGTGGAAGAAATGAGATAAGCCAGCCAGGAGGAAGGCAGGGCGGTGAGCAGAATGGGATGAGAGCCTTTCCACCAGTAAGGACGTGGAGGACAGGCCACTCACCGGAGCTGGGCTGGCCCACACAGCCTTCCCCCAGGGGGCCTGCCGCAGAGGCCATGAGGTCATAGCAGCAGCCAAACTGGGAGCCCCGGCACTCGCCGGGCTCATTCTGCTGGGCCCGGGGCCGGTGGGCACTGGGGACCTGGGGAGAGAGCCCAGGACTGGGAAGTTAGATGGAGGTCTGGCTCTTGGTAAGAGGACTCCAGGCTGCTGGGGGGAGGATTGCAGAAAGAGAGAAGACAGAACTCTGACCCCATTGAGCAGAACCCCAGCCCCGGAGATCATATCCAGGAGCTTAGACGAACACCCAGCCCGCGCCTGTCACGGAAGTCTGTGCCTTCGAGAGGACAAGCCAGGCCAGCAAGCTTCAGGGACCTCCCTCCTCAAGGTCAAAGGTGCCATGAGCCCGCGTCACAGCAGCACTGAGCAGGCCTGCAGGCTGGACTCGTGGCCCTGGGGTGAGCAGACACTCACCACGGAGGCCGCTGCTCTCGATCCTGGCCTGCCCCCGGAGCTGTCGCGTCCGTAAGAGTTCATGCAGCCTGCCTGATGGGGGCCCTCAGCCACGGTCACTCCGTCAGGGCAGCACCCGAACCTGGAAAGACATCACAGCCCTGACCCCTGCCCCTCCAGGGAACCTGAGTTTCAGCACCCCAGGATCCAAGCTCTGAGGCTCCCTGAGCCAGGGGGCTTAACCAGGTGAGGATCCGAGTGGGGAGATAGGGGGCCCTTGCGTGCAGGGCGAACCATGTGGCGAACCCAAGTCTCCGTCACGTCCACTCACCACGTAGGGGCTCTCAGGGAGGGCAACAGGAAGACAATAAGCAGAGCTAAACCCTTAATAATCAACAGATCCTCGACTCACATATCCCACCACAAAACCAAGAAGGGGGAAAGTCACCTGAGCTCCCCAGACACCAGGTTCCCAGGGAGATTTTACAGAATGGAGGCAGCTGGGGGGTGGGGCAGCAGAGGGGTCAAAGGAGCCCAGGGCTCACTTCCCCTCCACCAACCAGGAGGTGGGAGGAAGCGAAGGAAGGAATGTCTCGAAGCGCCTGTGGGCCAGGCACCGCGTGATCTGGTCCATCCCCACAGTGGCCCCAGCCGTCAGGGTTCCCAGTTCTCAGCAGAGAAAGCCAGAATCAGAGAGGTTAAGTAACTTGCCCCAGGTCACACAGCTGGGTCGCTGGCTGAGCTAAGACTCACCCTCAAGCTGCTGACTCCAGACTCATGGCCCTTGGCACCCCAGCCCGAGAGAGCGGAGCCTCATTTGGATCACAGAGCTAGAATTCATACCCTACTTGCCTTCCCCAAGCTTCAGGCTACATCTCAACAGGCTGACCTCTGCAGAGAGAGCAGGGGGCTTTTTTTCCTACCCCAGCAGGTTAGGGAGCTCAGCAGGAGGAAGCCAAGTCCCCAGTGCTGCCCACAATGGGCAGCTCAGACACAACAGCCGTGGAGTCCTGCTCCTGAGCTCTGCTAACCCACCCTACCCGCTCTGAGCAGAGACCTGCCCTGCCCATCAGACACCCCCCTGAAGACACACCTTCCCTCTCTGACTTGGGGATGGGGGAGAGGCACCCACCTGCTCTGCTGACACGAGGAGACCCCAGGGCAGCCTTGCCACTGTGGCCCAAGGGACACGCTGTGGCCGTCGGGGCAGCACCCATGGAAGCTCTGTCTGCAGTCGCGGGGCCCCGAGCCCAGTCGCAGAGGCTGCCGGTATGAAGAGAGCTGCAGAGACGAGGCAGCGCCCGGGGCTGACAGGGGTGGGCTCTGGTCTCCTCCGGGGTTACCCTGCGCCGAGGGCTGCTCCTGGGGTGCCCACCACTGGTCTCTGAAATCTAGAAAGAGGAGGAAACAAAAGATCCGTGATGTCTCTGACTCCTCACCCTCCGTCTTTGTCCATGTCAAACCCTCCTCTCCACATCCCTTTCCCCCACAACCGCTTGCCCCCACCCTCAACGTCCATCCCAAGGGCCCCCGGGGCTTGGGGCTTCCACCAAGCTTCTCACCTGAGGCAGAGGCCTCCCGTGGGCCCAAAGACATCCGAGGGTCCCTGGGGCTGGTGTGCACTTCCGGCATGCTGGGGACCTCTGCAGGGAGCCGAGGTGTCAGGGAGCAAGGGGAGGCGACCTCCCCGCAACATCTGCTCCCACCCCACCACTCAGGCAGGACCCGGGAAACCCAGGAGAGCAGAAGTGAAGAGCAGCAGGCTTGTGGCTTTGTCAACACCCTTCCCAGGTTTCAAAAGAGTCTCTCGTCATATAGAAAGCGCCCATGTCACGTGTTTAGCAAAGAGAAAAGCCGCATGTAAAGAGAGCATTTGTGTTTGATCCCAACAACATAAAAAATGGTAACACAAAAATTTTTAATTGGATTGAGGAAAACAATCCAATTTTTAAATGGGCAAAGAACTTGAACATAAGACTTTTCCAAAGAAGACACAGGGATGGCCGATAAGCATGTGAAAAGATGCCCAACACTATCGGCCATTAAGGAAACGCAAGCCAGACCCACAAGGAGACGCCCCTTCACAGGTACTAGCGTGGTGAAAGACCAAGATAACAAGAGTCAGCGAGGATGAGGATGGACCCGTCATGCAGCTGCTGGTGGGAATAAAGAATGGTAAAGACTGGGGAAACAGCCTGGCAGTCCCTCAGAACAGTTACGCGGTCACCATACAGCCCAGAAACTCCACTTCTAAGTATAAACCCAGAGAACTGAACACAGACAGCCACACAGCAACTTCTACGCGAATATTCACAGCATCATTATTCACTAAAGCCAAAAGGTGGAAACAACCCAAATATCCATCCACAGACACGCGGATAAACTAGCAGGGTACATCCACGATTGACTGCAATTTAGCCATAAAAAGCAGTGAAGTCTTGATGTATGCCACAACTTAGACGAACCTCAAAAGCATTCTGCTCAGTGAAAGAAGCCAGATGCAAAAGGTATGCTATTCCTTTACCTGATGTCTCTAGCACTGGCAGATCCAGAGACACAGCGACCTGGCTGCCAGCAAAGAGGACCAGGGTTAATGGGGAGTGATTAATTGACGGGTACAGGGTACTTTTACAGGGTGGTGAGAATTTCTGAAACTAGAAAGATTGAGGGCAAGTGGAGAAGGGGACGACAGAGGATGAGATGGTTGGATGGCATCACCGACTAATGGACATGAGCTTGAGGAAGCTCCAGGAGTTGGTGATGGACAGGAGGGCCTGGCGTGCTGCAGTCCATGGGGTCGCAAAGAGTCGGATATGACTGAGCAGCTGAACTGAGAGAGCTGGTGGTCATACAACCTTGAGAACAAATAAGAGCACCTTGTACATATTAAAGTGGTTAACTGTGTGTTAGTGAATTTCACCTCGATAAAAAACTCCATATTAAAAACAACTGAATTGATAAACGAGAGAGAGAGTAGATGATGAAAATGTAATTACAACAAAATATTAATTGTAGAACTTTTTGGTGGGTACACACAGCTCTTCATCTTTCCTGTGTGATTAAAGTTTCTCCTCGTCTCTTGTCCAACTTGGCAAACTTACTCAACATCACAAACTGTACCATTAGAATAGGTGAAGTTTATGGTGTATGATAATTAACCTCAATAAGGTTTTTAAAAAGACTTTTCATCACAAAATGTTACAGAAAAAATGCAAAAGGCTGTAGATAAAAAGAGGACAACAGGAGTTTTAAAAAATGATGCCCCAAATAATACTAGCAAGATATGGCCAAAGCTCACTACAAAACGGACCCACCAACACAGAGAACAGAGCTATGGTTGCCAAGGGGGAGGGCAGGAGTGTGGGGTTAGCAGATGTCCACTACTACATAGAGGACGGATAAACAACACGGCCCTACTGTATCCCGAGGTAGACCAGGTGTGCTAAGTCGCTTCAGTCACTCTGTGACCCATGGGATTCTCCAGGCACGAATACTGGCGTGGGATGCCATGCCCTGCTCCAGGGGATTTTCCTCACCCCAGGGACTGAACCCGTGCTCCTGCAACTCCTGTATTGCAGGCAGTTCTTTACCGCTGAGCCACCACAGAAGCAAAAGAGAAAAGAATACAAAAAAGGAAGAGTGTGTGTGTGTGTATCTTAAAAAACTGAATCACTTTGCTGTACAGCAGAAACTGCACTGTATTGTAAATCAACTCTACTTGAATAAAATACATTAAAAACCCGAAATGCTCACAGTGAAAGGCTCTGCAGGCTCTGTGTGTTTCACCAGGGGACTGGGTGAGGGGGGTGCTTCCTTCTATTTGTTAAGTGTTTTTCAAATTTTCCACAATAAACATATCACTACATAGCCAAACAAAGTTACCAAAAAAAAAAAAAAAGTGAAAAGTCCATCTCCATGGGAACTACATCTCACCAGTCCCAGGAACTTTTAAAAATAATAATTTAGAGTTGGAAGATTCCAGTAGATATGTGGTCAAATCTTTGTTTTCCATGTATTGCCCGTCCCACCTTGGCCACAAGCTCAGACAAGGTTGATTCAAATTCTCTCCCTGGTTCTGGTCTCCTGTCTACATTTGGCCGTGGGTTCACGGTCCCCAGCCAGCCTGGGAATTCCGGCTGTCCCTCTGTGGCTGGGAAGGCAACTTTCCACCAAGGCCAGCCTGCCTCTGTCACACGTGAGGACTCCTATGATACTCTTCTGCCATCGGCTCAGGCTTTAACTCAGGGTCTGGGGTCCCTGCCCACACGCCAGGGGCTCCAGTCTGTGCCGGCCAGCGCCCACCCCTCCATTCCTCACTCTGAGCCTGCATGCCTGCAGCCTGCTCCCACTCTCTCCACTTCAGCCTGACCCTCAGGCAGGCACCAAATGTCCTAACCATCTTTCATGGTGTCACTTCGAGCCCCCAAACTTTCAATGGCTCCCCTGAGCCTATTAGACAAATGTAAGCCATAGCCAGAGGCCTGGGGCCTTCAGCATCCTCCCAGCCTTAAGAGCACCCCCTGAAGAGACCTGTCACAAACCCGACCCCACCCTGGGCCAGTGCCAGTCCTGGCTCCCCACTGGTCTCACAGTTACTGAGCACTGGAAATGGGGCCACTGACACTTGATTCATTTATCGGAAGATGCTTCAGTATGTCTGGGACAAGTTGGGGAGGTGAGTCTGCTTTTTCAACTGGATATCTCGTGACCTTTAAATTGAGACACCAGTTGATTCCAGCGTCTGAACTGAGATGTGCCGTACGTGTAACCTATACAGTGGACTTCAAAGCTTAAAAAAAAAAAATCTTGTGAAAAAAAGAACATAAAATATCCTACAATTTTTATATCGATTCCAGGCTAAATATATTTTATTGGGTTAAATAAAACATATTATTAAATGCAGATCACTTGTTTCTTTTTATTTTCTAAAATGTGGCTCTTAGAAAATTTTTAATGACATATGGGCTTGTTTATTGCTACTGTGTGCTGCTCTAGAAAGGGGAAGCAGAACTGTCCAGTGTGTTGGCTCTCGGACGCCCACCGTTCAAGGGGAGCTCTCTTTGGACACTCAGCCCCTCCCCTCCAGGGCACTCGCCAGTAAGTATCCAAAACAGTAGGAACCACACAAATTCTAAATTCTCACCCACAAGTGGACTTCTATGGAGCCCCTAGAAATCACAAGATGAAAATGTTCACACACCAACACACCAAATGTCACTGAGGGGGAGGGGGGGGAAGCAGATACAGAAATCACAGATCCATTACAAGGAAACACACTAAGGATTTCTCCAGTAACAGCTGGGATAAGGCCAATTTAAGTTTCTCTACATATACTACGTTTCTAATTTCTCCAAACATTCCACAATGAACACACATTAATTATTTCTGTAATTATGAAAATAGCAACGCAGGTTTCTTCCTTTCACAACTCACCCTGGCCTGAAGCGCTCTTTCCGTCTCCTTCCTTCCTTCCTGAGTGCCTCTTTGGGGCAGGCTTCGCGCCACCTCCCAGGAAGGTGTCCAGGTCCCAGGACACCAAGTGGCTCGAGGGAGCTGGACTTGTAAGGGCTGAGGAACCTCCTGCGCGTGTAGCCCGAAGGCCAGGCCCAGGAGCCCAGCCCAGGGCCCCACAGGGCCTTACCACTACTGCTACCTGGCCCCACACCTCATACGGATGTGAGAGCTGGACCATAAAGAAAGCTGAGCACCGAAGAATTGATGCTTTTGAACTGTGGTGTCAGAGAAGAGAGTCCCTTGGACTGCAAGGAGAGCCAACCAGTCCATCCCAAAGGAAACCAACCCTGAATATTCACCGGAAGGACTGATGCTGAAGCTGAATACTTTGGCCACCTGATGCAAAGAGCCGACCCATTGGAAAAGACCCTGATGCTGAGAAAGACTGAAGGCAGGAGGAGAAGGGGATGACAGAGGATGAGATGGCTGGATAACATCATCGACTCAATGGACATGAATTTGAGCAAACTATGGGAGATGGTAAAGGACAGGGAAGCCTGGTGTGCTACAGTCCATGAGGTCACAAACAGCAGTCTACTACTGAGCGACTGAGCAACAACTTCATTTATGGAGTATTGTGTGTGCAGGTACTATGCCAAGAGATCACCATGAGCCTGGAAAGTCAGTCTCCTTAACCCCCCTGCACAGCTGGGTCAGCGGAGGATCAGAGAGGAGAGACCCTTGCCCAGGGTCACACGGCTGGTCAGCAATGGAGGGGAGATTTGAACCCAGTTAGCCGTTGACTCTGGGACACCAGTTCTTGGCCACCTTGCCACGTGCCTCCATTGGCATCCTACCATTTCCCCGTCATTGGCACGTGAGGGCCAAACACACCTCTCTGCAGTCTCAGAAGGCCACACCCCCGGCCACCCCTGCGCAGCCCCAGCCCACACCTTCCCCCAATAACACTTCCTCAAATCAAGTAACCTGATGGCCTGCGTGCCCCTTGTCCTACAGCTCAAGACTGGGACATCTTCTTTCCCGTGAGGATGGTGGCTGAAGGGGGTTGGGAAGGCAGAGGCAATGTGAAGGACATCTCTCCTGGACTGCCTCCCTCTCTGCACTCAGTCCTTCAACAAACATTTCCTGAGGACCGACCACGTGCCAGCTAGGTTCCCTGGGGATAGAAACTGGAAGAAAGTACAGCAAGAATAGTTCCAAAGAATAGCCAGGAGAGATAAGAAAGACTTCCTCAGTGATCAATGCAAAGAAATAGAGGAAAACAACAGAATGGGAAAGACTAGAGATCTCTTCAAGAAAACTGAGATACCAAGGGAACATTTCATGCAAAGATGGGCACAGTAAAGGACAGAAACGGTATGGACCTAAGAGAAGCAGAAGATATTAAGAAGAGGTGGCACAAATACAAAGAACTATACAAACAAAAAGATCTTCATGACCCAGATAACGACAATAGTGGGATCACTCACCTAAAGCCAGACATCCTGGAGTGCAAGATCAAATGGGCCTTAGGAAGCATCACTATGAACAAAGCTAGTGGAAGTGATGGAATTCCAGTTGAGCTCTTTCAAATCCTAAAAGATGATGCTGTGAAAGTGCTGCACTCAATATGCCAGCAAATTTGGAAAACTCAGCAGTGGCCACAGGACTGGAAAAGGTCAGTTTTCATTCCAATACCAAAGAAAGACAATGCCAAAAAATGTTCAAAGTACTGCACAATTGCACTCATTTCACATGCTAGCAAGGTAACACTCAAAATCCAAGCTAGGCTTCAATAGTACATGAACCAAGAACTTTCAGATGTACAAGCTGGATTTAGAAAAGACAGAGGAACCAGAGATTAAAATGCCAACATCTGTTAGATCACAAAGAAAGCGAGAGGATTCCAGAAAAATATCTATTTCTGCTTCATTGACTATGCTAAAGCTTCGGACTCTGTGAACCACAAAAAAATGTGGGAAATTCTTCAAGAGATGGGAATATCAGGCCACCCTGCCACAGTCCTGAGAAACCTGTATACAGGTCAAGAAGCAACAGTTAGAACCAGACACGGAACAACAGACTGGCTCAAAATCGGGAAAGGAGCACATCAAAGCTGTATATCGTCACCCTGCTTATTTAACTTACATGCAGTGTACATCATGCAAAATGCCGGGCTGGATGAAGCACAAGCTGGAATCAAGACTGCTCGGAGAAATATCAATAACCTCAGATATGCAGATGACACCACCCTAATAGCAGAAAGCAAAGGGCCTCTTGATAAAGGTGAAAGAGGAGAGTGAAAAAGCTGGCTTAAACTTCAACATTCAAAAAACAAAGATCATGGCATCCAGTTCCATCACTTCATGGTAAATAGATGTGGAAACAATGGAAATTGTGACAGACTTTATTTTCTTGGGCTCCTAAATCACTGTGGACAGTGACTACACCCATGAAATTAAAAGACACTTGCTCCTTGGAAGAAAAGTTATGACCAACCTAGACAGCATATTAAAAAGCAAAAACATCATTTTGCAGACAAAAGTCTGTATAGTCAAAGCTATGATTTTTCCAGTAATCATGTACAGATGTGAGAATTGGACCATAAAGAAGGCTGAGTGCTGAAGAATTGATGCTTTAGAACTGTGGTTCTGGAAAAGACTCTTGAAAGTCCCTTGGACTGCAAAGAGATTAAACCAGTCAGTCCTAAAGGAAATCAGTCCTGAATACTCATTAGGGGGACTGATGCTGAGACTGAAGCTCCAGCACTTTGGCCACCTGATGGGAAGAGCTGACTCATTAGAAAAGACTCTGATGCTGGGAAAGATTGAAGGCAGGAGGAGAAGGGGACGACAGAGGGCAAGTTGGTTGGATGGCATCACCGACTCAATGGAGATGAGTTTGAGCAAGCTCCGGGAGATAGTGAAGAACAGGGAGGACTGGTGAGCTGTAGTCCATGAGGTAACAAAGAGTCGGACCTGACTGAGGAAATGAACAACAAAGCAGGAAGAAGGAAGCGGACTGGCCCTCAGGAAGCTTCTAGCTAGTAGGCCTAACCACCACTGCAGCACCTAAGTGCACCAGCAGAGAGCTCAAGGGTGTGAGGGGGAGGTGCTGCCTCCCGGGGGCCACACTGCTGCCCGATGAGGCTGCCGAGAGCTGGCCTTTGAGAGGCAAAGCCTCACACAGCAGACCTGAGAGGAGGGTGGCCCAGGGGGCTGAGAACACAGCAAAGCACAGGGGCAGGAGGTGCTGGCCAGGTTGCCGGCAGGGCCAGAGGCCAGGCTCCAGCTGCCCCTCCCGTCCTCACCTGGAGGGAGATCGCAGGGCTGCGGGTTGCAGGCCTCCACGGTCGCAGGCTTAGACGGCTGCAGGCTCCCGCAGCGGCTGGGGGGCCTGAGGGCACAGACCACCTGGCGCCTCCGAGTGCCCGAGCTGCAGCTCTTGGAGCACTGAGGACCCCCGGGAGGGAGTGTGAGAGAGAACACACCGCATGGGGGGAGAGCCCCTCAGGCTGGGGGTACCCATAAGGCAGGGGCAAGGGGAGGATGCTTGAGTCCTGCAGTCAGACCCAGGGACCAGGACTGGGCAGTAGGGAAGGGGAGGAGGGAGGAGGGAAGGGGAGGAGAGAGGAGGGAAGGGGAGGAGAGCGGGGAGGGAAGGGGAGGAGAGCAGGGAGGAGGGAAGGAGAGCAGGGAAGGGGAGGAGGGAAGGGGCGTGGGAGTACTCACTAGACCCCAGGCGCCCACTTGCCAGGCCTGGTCACTGAGGGGTTTACAGTCATCGTGCACACAGGGCTCAGTGAGCGGGGGACGGTCCTCCAAGGAGCAGGCCGTGGCATGGAGCAGAGACCCCTCGTCACCCTGGCAGGTGATGCTTCGCCTCCGGACCCCCACACCGCAGCTGACAGAGCACTGTGAGGACCAGGCTGTCAGCACGAGCTGGTCCTTGCCCAGCTGGGGGCCCACCAGCCCGGCATGGAGGGCAGACAGTGCTCCGTGGCCCCAGGCCGAGAGAGGCCAAGTCACCCTGAGGTCACACGGCCTGACGGACACTTGGCTGAAGTGCATTTTCCTTTATCTGCAACTGCTACACATGTAGCTGGCCAGAAGCAGTGACTAGCAGCCTCAGCCCCTCCCTGGCCCCCAAAGCAATGTGCCAGGCTCCTTTCCCACCCGCCCTGGACCCTCGAGAAGGAGGAATAGCACTGGAGCAGGGATTCTAGCCCCAGCCTTAACCACAGCCTCTGGGACCACCTGGCAGGTCCCTTCTCTCCCAGCAGCCGCTTCCCCTAAGGATGACAAGCCTCTAGAGTTGCCGGCGGCCGCCCAGGCCCACCACCCAGCTCCTGATAGCCTCCCCATCCCAGAGGGGCTGAGCCCACCTCGCTCCAGGGTTCCACGCTCCAGCCTGTGCAGCGCTGCAGGTTGCAGGCCCGCGTGCCCGGGGGCTTCTCAGGCAGACCCTCGCACTCAGCGTCCTCGGCAGCCTCCTGGGCACTGGCCCCATCAGACAAGACGCAGTAGACGGAGCGGGACTGGGAGCCGCCCCCACAGGAGGCCGAGCAGAGCGTCCAGGGCCCCGTCTTCCAGCTAGTGGGGAGCAGGAGCACAGTGAAGTGGGCCCTGCAGCTGGGTCTGAGGTCTAGGCCCATGGGGGCAGCGCCCAGGAGTGGAGTGGAGTGGGGACCCCCTCCCCGGCCCATCCTCTGAGCATCAGGCCATCCAGGTGAGGAGCAGAGAGCCCTGTCCGAGGCCTAGGTCCAGCCCTGCTCACCATCCCCACCAGCGTGCCCGGGTCCCTAAAAGCACAGAGCCTGGTTCCCTCCCTCCCAGGGCTCCTGTCCTCACATGGACCCCTTTCTCCTTCTCACCGGGTCACCATCACCCCAGCCAGACTCTACTCCCTCCAGGTCTGACCTTAGCGGAGGGGGGCATCTCCCCGAGGGGCCATGCTCACCCACATGTGCAGTGGCCCTTCCTGGCCCTGGGCCCCAGGACCTGGATAATAGGACCACCCCCACCACACATGCAAAGCCAAGCCTACCACCATCCCAAGAGACCAGCTGCCTGCCACCAAGGCCACCGGGTGGAAGATGGCACAGCCCTGCAGGGAGCCAGTGGCCCGAGGATTACCTGCTCCTGCACACACGCTGGGCCCCAGCAAGGTGCCACGCTCTGGGCCGGTGCAGGTAAGAGGTCCTTGGTGCACAAACAAAGGCATTGCCAATGCTCTCAGGCCCCTGGGCCCGAGCCCTGGTCCCCTCTTTGGCATCCGCCAATTCCCTGCCAGCTCACACCAATGGGGCCTCTGGTACCTATACCACCACCACTCCCGCCATCAGCCTGGACATTCTGGGCACTGTGTGGGCTCACGAGAATGGACAGAGTCACCCAGGATCTCACGCTCAGGCCCCCCACTGCCTCTTCCCCACCCAGCTGCACCTGTCAGGAGCCCCCCAGTCTCCTGCTTTTCCCAACACCTAAAGCAGCTGAGGGCCTCCACCCCCTTCCCACCAAAGAGCTTGGGCGCTGCCTGGGCAGAGGGGTGGGCAGGGCCTCACCGCTTGGTGTGCGGGCAGGGCTGCAGGCTGCAGGGGCGGCGGTCAGCTGGCCGCAGCTGGGGCTGGCACAGGTGCTCAGGGTAGACCTCGTTGTCCATGGTGCAGAACACCCGGCGGGTCTGCTGACCTGCAGAGGCCAGGCCACGGAAGGCAGCCGGTCAGTCCACATTCGCCCAGTGCATTCTCTGGGCCAGCCTCCCTTCTGGACACATTCCAAGTGTCACCTTGCTCGAGCCTCGGTGACCCCCCCTGGGTAGGTGGCCATCACCACGTCTGAGCTCAGAGAGCTTTATCTGTGGGTGACGGGGCCCCTCTCTGACACCTGGTCACTGGCTCCAGGCCTACCCTCCACCACCAAAGGAATATCATGTCCTAGGAGATGCCACTGCCTCCAAGAAGCCCTCTGGTTTGCTTGGCTAAGGTAGGGGCCCTTTGTCGAGCCCCCCACTCCTGGGTTTCCCCAAGGTGGCCCCCTGTGACATGCAGACGTTGCATCAACTTGTCCACCTCCCTCCCACGGCTGGAGTGCCTGCAGGAGGGAGCCGAGCCCTGCACACAGCCATGCACCGCCCCCTACCAAGGCTGCTGCCCTCACCTCCACCACATTCAGCGCTGCAGTCGCCCCACGAGCTGTGGCTCCAGCTGAAGCCGGGCCGGGGGGCACCCAGGGGCAGGTGGTACTCGAAGTGCACGCCTGGGTTGGGCTCCTGGCTGATGAGCTGTGCAGGAGGGTCCGCATTGAGGCTGGATGCCAGGGGGCCACCCTGCTCACCCCAATGCCCTTCTTCCCACCTCTTGGGGGCCAGGTGCCCGCCCCTCCTTCACCTCAATGACCAGGGGCTCTGAGGTGGGGCCGCGGGCGTGGAGCCGCTCGGGCGCCAGGTCCCCTTCAGCTCCTCGCTCATAGTGCAGGAGGGTGCTGGCCACAGGCAGGGCACGGGCGCCCTCGATGGTCCAGTGTCCGTTGAGGTAGTATTCGCCATGGATGCTCTTCACCGCTGCGCCGGGGGAGCACCCCAGTCAGCTGCCAAGGAGGACTCACCCTCCTGCCATGGCGACTGCCCTGCCTCGGACCCCAAAACTGTCCTCACCCAGGAAATTCCTGCTGGCGGCTGTCTCCTCGATGCGAATGCTGGTGGCCCCCATGGGGACGATGAGGATCTGGTTGTAGCCTGAGGGGCAGAGACACTCTGGGACTACCAGCCACAAGGAGGAGTTGGCCCTGAGGCTGCCCAGTGCCCAGCCGCACAGGTGGGGTCACCAAGTAGGACACAGCAGGGCCGGGGGCTTGGGAAAGAGTGTTTCTGAAGGAGGAAATGGCTGCACAGGTGATGGACGGATGAAGCACCCAAACTGATGGGAGGGGAAGGAAATGGAGGGGACAGATGGGGACAACGGGGGGGAAGGGGAGGACATGCCCAGGCATCACTGGATAGGTGGGTGGAGATCCTAGTCTGAGCCCACAGGCTCCTGGGCAAGGTTTGGCCTCCACCCTGAGGCGTGACCTCAGGCCTTTCATGACCTGAGCACCAGATCACACCATCTCCGCACCGCGTCAGCGAGCAAGATGCCAGGAAGGGGCAGGTGACAGACCCCGGTCTGAACCGTCTGCAGACCCCACAAGGACCCCACCTCTGCTGAGGTCATTGGCTTCAAAGACGCCTGTGACGGGGTAGCAGGTCGTGCCGTCACCCCCGCACCGCAGACACTTGTCCTCCTCCTTCAACGAGTCCAGGTGGTGATCACAGCCGACAACCTGCCAGGGGGAGGTGAGAGGAGACGCGAGAGACCCGGGGGAGTCACGGTCACAGCCAGACTGGAACCCTGGCCGCCCGGCCAGTCCAGGAGGCGCGGTAGCCATTCGATGGCCAGGGCCGCCGAGTAAGCCTTGAACCTGGCCAGTAGCTGGTCATCCACCTCTCCTGCCTGCACGGCACCCGCGTCCCCTTCTCCAGCAACAGCACCTCGTTTTCCTTGGGAAGCCACCTCTCTCCCACAGCGTGTGGCCACGGCTTCTGGGCAGCAGCGTCGCGCTGGTCAGCAGGCTGTACGCTCTGCTCAAGGCGTTCGGGGGAGCCCCCGGTGAGGGCAAGCCAGGGGCAACTGCGGGTCGCTGGCACTCCTGGGAACAGCGCCCCCGCCCCAGGGGGTGGCCAGGCTGGGACAACCTAAGCCTGGGGCTGCTGGGCCATCTTCACAGCTCACCAGAAGAACCCACCAACCCTCAGCGGACCCAGAGGAGAAGCAAGCCAAGCGAGGAGATTTTCCAGAGCGTCAGCCAGGCCCCTGCAGCCAGCCAGCCCGCCCTCAATGGGTTTTTTTCCCCCCTTAAGTCACTTTTACTTGGACTTCTCCACCTTGCCACCCAGAGGCCTCCTGTTATTTCTGAGTTTTCAAAGGGCAAAGGTAAGAGGGCCGCGGACATTGGCGAAGCAAGGCACCTTAGAAGTTAGTCCTGAGAAGGCATCACGGTCAGGAGAGCCTCTGGTGTGGGGGCAGGTGGACATCCCGCAATGAGCCCCAAACCAGCTGGTGGGGGTGGCGGGGACAACTCACCCTGCAGTGGCCATCCACACAGATGCCCCGTTTGCCAGGTTCACAGGGTGTCCCGTCTACAACGGCCTCCTTGTGCTTGTAGTAGAAGCTCTCCCCCTTGGGGATGCAGTTCAGCTCACATTTATTGGGGGCTGCGGTAAGCGAGAGGGGGAAGTTGAGAGGCTGAGCGAGGTTCAAGGCCTGTGCGAGCAACAGCAAAGTCGGGCCAGAAACAGGCACACACGTGTGTGCACACACACACATAGGGAGAGGAAGTCCTACACCATCACGCCACCAGGCGCTCAAAATCCCACCACCGTCACAGGGGGAAAGGATCTTCTCCATGAAGTGGATACACCTCTGGGAATCAAGTCAAGGAAAAATCCTAGAGTTAGGAAAAAACTAGACACTTGAAGAGGTCTATCTCAGCATTACTATTTATAATAGTCTGAGTATCAGCTACTCTTTAATTACTATCACTAGATTATTACACCTGTGAACTATGCTATTAAGAACTGTGATTATGAAGACCAACCAGTAGAGGGGAGATGTTTGTAATAGAATGCAAAGTGATACCATGTAACTATCACAAATACATAAACAGAGAAAGTAATGTGAAAGGAGCTAGAGAGAAACACAAGCAGCAATCCTATGAAAAAGGTGGGTTAAAGTGACTTTCTCGTTTCAGTTTTTATATTTATTTATTTGAATAGCCCAGGAGTGCTAACAGGATTGTAATCACCTCCACCACAGAGAAGGCATCCCTCAGCAACCCTTTTTAAACCTTCCTCTGTTCTAATTTTTCTGTAACGTTTTGTTGTTGTTCAGCTACTAAGTTGTGTCCAACTCTGCCATGCCACAGACTACAACCCTCCAGGCTTCCCAGTCCTTCACCATCTCCTAGAGTTGCCCAAACTCATGTCCATTGAGTCGGTGATGCCATCCAACCACTTTGTCCTCTGCCGCCCCCTTCTCCTGCCCTCAATCTTTCCCAGCATCAGAGTCTTTTCCATTGAGTCAGTTCTTAGCAAATTATCTTCAACATACCTTCACCTTAGGATCCAGGAGGAGCAATGAATGCAAACTACCCCACTGGGGTCTCCACCTCTAGCCAAGACCCCTCCCCCAGCCCACAGCACACACACGACTTAAGATTCACTGATTCCGAATCCAGGGAGCCAGAGAGTTTCCAGGAGTCATCTACAGTGAGCAGTGAAAACTCATCCTGGGAAGGGTTAGTCTATAGCATATCTGACTCACTGAAAATGTTTTAATTACACCATGTTAGTGATTCTTTTTTTTCTTGAACTGTATTGCTCTAAAAATTAATGACCTATACCCTCCTCAAAGTTACCCAGAGCATGACTTCCAGCCCCAGAGTAAATGAGCTCTTGCCACACCAAGCCCCCAGGCAGCCCAGTCTGCAGTTTGCCCAAACTGGGGCACAGATCTCAACACCACCCCACCCCCACCCCCTCAGC
>SJYC01113880.1:54-11240 GCA_006408675.1 Madoqua kirkii
GCCCACCCCTGCCCCCACTCCTGCCAGTGAGGAAGGCTTCAGGGAGCAGGCCAAACAAAACTGCACAGAACTGGCCAAGGCTTGGCCTGAAACATTGCATACCCAGGGGGAAAGGACGGAAAAACCTCAGAATGGTCACCACTGTTGTGCTCTGCTGGGAGTACTGGAGGTTTTTCTTTAAATGTATTTGAAAACGCATCTAGAATATGGCGAGGGCTTCCCAGGTGGCTCAGCAGTAAAGAATCCGCCTGCCATGCAGAAGACGCCAGAGATATCAGTTGGATCCCCGGGTTGGGAAGATCCCCTAGAATAGGAGGAAATGGCAGCCCACTCCAGTATTCTTGCCTCGAAAGTTTCGTGGACAGAGCAGTCCATGGGGCCGCAAAGAATGGGACAGAACCGAACGATTGAGCACATTATAGTAGTGAGAATTGCGAAATGCAAAGTCAACGTAGCAAAGAGATTCCCCAAAGAAGGAGCCCAGCGCAGGGAGGGGCAGCAGGGCGTCCGAAGGACGGCGCACTTACCCCCATAGTAGGGCAACCACTTGTAGCGCCGCCCCTGGAACTCGCGGCTGTCGAACTCCGCGCATTGCTCCGCCCTGAAGTCGCGGGTGCCGTCGGGGCATCAAAGAAGGAGCCCAGCGCAGGGAGGGGCAGCAGGGCGTCCGAAGGACGGCGCACTTACCCCCATAGTAGGGCAACCACTTGTAGCGCCGCCCCTGGAACTCGCGGCTGTCGAACTCCGCGCATTGCTCCGCCCTGAAGTCGCGGGTGCCGTCGGGGCAGCTCTGTGGGGAGCAGGGGACAAGGGACGGGGCTTGTGGGCCCACCACTGGAGTCCGCTGTCCCGCTGGGCCCCGGGGAGGCCGGGCCGGTTCCCCCAACCCCTGCTGCAGCTTCGGGGAGGTGGGGTCGCCCCCGCCCACCTCCTCCAGCGAGGGGGCTTGGGGTAAGGAGGCGAAGGTATCATTTCAGGCGGGAGGGTGAGGAAGCGACTGCCACGCACCCACGTGCGGGGGTGGGGGGCTTCCCAAGGCCAGTATGTCAGCCGCGGAGGGGGTCCAGGGAGCTGTCCTCCACCCTCAGGGGCTGTACCTTACCTCCGTCCGGCAAGAGCGATGGCTCCGGGTGGGACCCACGCAGCTGGAGCCCCCATCTCTCCTGCAGGGCGAGAGCACTGGGAAGAGCCAAACCCCCACGACCCAGCAACCACCCCCTCCTGGGTCTCTCCCACAGGCGCTCCCCCTCGCCGGATGGGCACTGCTGGGCCAGAGGGGTGGCAGGAGAGGAGGGGGCTCCCAAATCCCCTTGCTGCTAAGTCGCTTCAGTTGTGTCCGACTCTGTGCGACCCCATAGACGGCAGCCCACCAGGCTCCCCCACCCCTGGGATTCTCCAGGCAAGAACACTGGAGTGGGTTGCCATTTCCTTCTCCAATGCATGAAAGTGAAAAGTGAAAGTAAAGTTGCTCAGTCGTATCCGACTCTGGGACCCCCATGGACTGCAGCCTCCCAGGCCCCTCCGGAATCCCCTTAGGCAGATATAATGAGCCCTGTGTTCAGACCTGGGAGAAGCTCGACCCAGAAGGCTAACTAGCCTAGAGCTTGGCTAACTCGGGGCCACTCAACCTCTTAAAGCATATTCCCAGAGAAGACTCAAATTCTGTCCTTGGAGATGCAATAAGATGCAATATATACCCACTTGGTAAGGTTATTCTGCCATTTAAGAGGAGTAAATGTGGATAAGACACTTAGAATAGTGTCTCCTCTCTGCCTCTTCAGGCAAAGTTCTCAGGAACTGTTAAACCCCAGGCAGAGTGTCATCACCCCTAGCGCCCTATGGTACTCAGAGTGCAGGGCACACAGCAGGAGCTTAATAAGTCACTTAGAGTGAGAAACATCTGTACTTGAAGAAGGGGCTGACGGCAGAGAAACTGCACACGTTAGGAATTTTTGAGGATTATTTGTTAAATCAAGAATCCATTACGCCTGCGCGCACTGCCGGAGAAGCTAGAGACTCAGGGGTGGATGAAGCAGGAATGGCACCAGCTCCCTGAAATAAGGCTGTCGTTGCAATCAGAGTGGTCAGGGTGCAGAAATGACTCGATTTCAAGTTCCCCACTGATGCTGCTCCCAGAACAAGTCTGTCATGTAGTAGGTTTTGCCCCTGTGGCCCTGGCACTGGCCCAGGACACCCAGCAGCTCCCCTGCGCCTGCTCTCTTTTAACCAGCTGGCCCATGCCCGCCTTCCTACCTCTGGGTGTAACAGGGGCGCTCCCGGAAGCTGACGCCCCCTCCACAGGTCCGGCTGCAGGGGCTCCAGTTACCCCAGGAGCCCCAGGTGTCACTCTGCCAGGTGTCACTCTGCCGCCTCACCTGGGGAGCCTGGAGGAGGACACGCTCAGCAGTGGGAGTCAGCGCTTGGAGCCCCCACAGGAGTGTCAGGGCTGCCCTGACACCCCTAGCCTTGGAGCATCGCCCTCCCCTGCAAGGAGCCTGAGACAGTGTCTCCTAGAGCTGAGCCTTCAGGACTGCCGCTCCCCCCAGGCACCCCAATATCCTCATTTGTGGAATAAACCAGCTTTCACCATAAGGAGCTGGGAGCCAACCCAGCCTTCCCATCCGTCAATGCCGCCTCCACCAGCAGCCCCTATGTGCCCAGTACAGTGGGCAAGCCGCGGGCAGAGAGCTCCTCCGTGATCGTGTCTGACCATGACATCCCCTGGCTGGGCAGAGTCTGGTCTGAGAACCAAGAGGTCTCCAAGCATGCCCTTGAATGAAACCCCTGGACCAGCAGAGCATGCCCTCCCAGGAGGGAGATATAAAAGCGCAGGAGGAACGGCGTGTCATCAGGTAGGATGGGCTCCACGTGTGCGGGGAATGCCACCCCCCCACCCCCAACCCTGCAGCACCATGGTTTTGTAGTTCTGGCCTAGTAAGAACTTAATCTAATCATGTGCATGTGTGTGTGTGTGTGTGTGTTAGGATGGGATGGTGATTTCTTCCTGCCAAGCTGTGGCAGGGGCCCCCAGAAGTCCCCCAGTATCCATCCTCCCCTTCTCCCATTAAGAGAACCCTTGACTCCTAGCTGGATAGCTGGCTGCCCTCCCCCCCAAGATCGTTTCCCAGGTTTCCCGCAGCCAGCCACAGCCATGTCACTAAATTCTTGTCAGTGAGATGTACATGAAAGATGCTGGGTGGCAGCCTTCCTAGTGGCTCAACTAGTAAAGAATCTGCCCACAGTGCGGGAGACCTGGGTTCAGTCCCTGGGTTGGGAAGATGCCCTGGAGGTGGGAAAGGCTACTCACTCCAGTATTCTGGTCTAGAGAATTCCATGCATTGTATATACATTCCACGGGGTCACAAAGAGTCGGACATGACTGAGCGAGATTTTCTTTCCTAGTGGTCTCCAGTAGAGGCATATTGCAGAGATATTGTAGGCTTGGTTCCACCAAAATAGAGCAAATATTGTGATAAAGCAGATCACACAGCTTTGGGAATTTCCCAGTACATGTGAAAGTTCTTTGTACTATACTAGAATCTATTAAGTGTGCAATAGCATTAAAAATAATATATGTATCTCAATTAAAAAGTACTTTATTGCTAAACAGATGCTAGCCATCACCCAAACTTTCTGCAAGTTGTAATCTTTTTGCAATGGTAGCATCAGAGATCGTTAATCAAACATCACCAGAACAAACACAATAATGATTGAAAAGTTTAAATATTTTGAGAATTTCAAAAATGTGACAAAGTGAGCAGATGCTATTGGAAAAATGACATTGATAGACTTTCTCAACACAGCGTTACCACAAACCTTCAATTTGTTAAAAAAAAAAAGCACTAGCTGCAAAGCACAATAAAGCATAATAAAACAGAGTGCCTATAATCTCCTTAAGAGATCGCTTCGTGTTAATTTGTCCTTTTTCTTAGTCCTCCTATACTCCTTCCTACTGGTTGGAAATCAGATGTGATGGCTGGAATTGGAGCAGCCTTCGAAAGTATGTGGTAATTTAGGAACAGAAGTTTCAAACACTGAAGCAAAGGTATAAGAATCCTGGAGCACTTGGTGAGACAGAACATCCCCAGATTTCTGACCATGCGTGTTTATGAGAGAGAGGAATCAGGCCTTTTTTTGTTGAAGGACTGTCATTTGGGACTCTAACAGGAAAATAATCCTAATGGATACAGGTTCCCACCAGAAGGATCTGGTACCCTGCAGCTGACTTCAGAAGTTCACATGCTACACACATATTGTCTCATTTACTCCACAGAACAGCCTGATCATCCCAGTGCGTGGAAAAGAGGCAGAGAGAGGGAGCCACTAGGGACAAGTGGACACAACAGCAGGCTGGCTCCACTCCAGGCCTCTGTTGTACCAGGTTCCCACCAACCTCACCTGGGGAACCAAGGGGGACACTGGATGAGGCCTGAGGAGCTGGACAGATGTTAGACTTGCTTTCTTGCTGGGAGGCAAAATGTGGATTGGGAGTATGTCCTGTTTGTTTGAAGGGGACTTTATTTTAGGGCAGCACAACATAATAATCTCTAGAGGAAACAATCCCTGCCATTTTCCCTAGAAAGAACTAAAGTTCTCATGCGGAAAAGCAAGCTGTTCCTCATGTAGTGAGCCTCCCGCCCCATCCCAGGATCTCGGGCGAGGATGGAGGTGCACACGCAGATTACGCCCAGCGCTCTTCCAGCGCTCTGGTGCCAAACATCTAGTTATCCTTGGTTTATAATAAAACTATGAACCCTGAATCAGAACAACTCACACACGTTTGCTGAACCACATACAAAACCAAGAAGGAGGGGCCAAGTAGATCAAAGTCTGAGCTTTCACTCTTCAAATCGTTTACCCTTTGCTTCTAAGCGGGCCAGATCGCTGAGCTTTTAAAAACCAGGATGTAAAAGTGTTTGGTGAAATTTAACTGAAATTTACTCGATCAGTTCCTATTTTAAAGGGGAAGGCATTGAGTGTTGGGGGTAGAGAGTGACTTTCCAGGGATGATAAGCACCTCCCCCCAGACTCATCACTGTGAAAAGTCAAAGTGTTGGTCACTCAGTCCTGTCCGACTCAGTGGGATCCCATAGACTGTAGCTCACCAGGCTCCCCTGTCCATGGGATCCTCCAGGCAAGAATACTGGAGTGGAAAGCCATTCCCTTCTCCAGGGGATCCAACTCAAGTCTCATGTGTTGGAGGCAGATTCTTTACCACCTGAGCCAACAGGGAAGACTCATCCCTATAACCTAAGAATTCTGGAAGCGGTCCACGAGAACTGCTGCTTTCTTATCCTGCCGGCCTCGTCCTGGCTACTAATTAGCTCTGGCCAAGGCCTGTTTGGATGGCAGTCTCACTCCTGAAGCACGAGGCCTCAGCCTCCCCAATCCACCCTGCTTGCCACCAGGCTGGGCTTACTGGTGTGCACAAGGCAACAACGGGCGCCCCTGCCACCCAGCCACCTTGTGCGGTCAGGATGGGGTGGGGCAGGCATCCTGGAGCCAGCCCTGTCCTGTAGTCTGACAAAGGGAAGCACGTTCAGCCAGTAGCAGCACAGACACATCTCATTTCTCTGTAATTACCCAAACCACGAGCGGCATGATGGTGTGAAGCCAGAATGAGCTGGTCCGGTCCACCCTCACCTGGGCCTGTCCTCACCTGCCTCCTGCCGCCCTCTGCACCCCATCAACTCAGGGTCCTCCTCCAACCCCTACCTGGGCAACTCAGGAAGCCCCCTTTCCTGGCGCACTGTTCCCCTGGGATCACCTGCCCAACATGCCGGGGTGGGAGTGGGAACAGAGCAGAAGCAAGGAGACTGAAAGACCCCTGTGAAGCCTCCCCTGACCACCCTGGGGCAGGGGGCAGTGAGAGGTGTGATGTGTTACTCCTCCTTAATCGACCATTCATTCTGTTCAAGCTGACCCCTGTCAGCACTGAGAATGATCCTGTGAAGGTTGGGGAAGGTGGGGAGGGGGTCCCGACACAGCTAGAATCAGACTGAGTCATTGGCGGGGGGCGGGGTCCTGCCCCCAGGTACAACCAGTCTGGGCTATGGAGGTGGGGTGGGTCTCACCCCAAGCTACAACCAGCTTGGGCTATGGGAGGTCCTGCCCCCAGTTATGACCAGGCTGGGCTGTAGGGGAGTAGGTATTACAGCCAGCTAGAACCAGCCTGGCCATGGGGCACTCCCACCTCCAGCTATAACCAGCCTGGGCCATGGAGGGGGTATTGCACTCTGCTAGAACCAGCCTGGGCCACACCCTCCCCCAGACAGTGGAGCAGGTAAGGGGAGGTCCCAGCCCCACTACCCAGGTGTTTCTAAGGGAGAAAGCGCCTAACAGGTCCCAGGTTACTTTGGATCCCTCATTTTACCTGCATGCAACCTGTGCGTGGACATCATTACTCTCCAGTTTAAAGGGGTCTAAGATCTGATGATCTGCTTTGCATCACACAGCAGCTAGGAGGTGGCTCTGAGTTTCACCCCGGTGTCCCAACACTGTCACCATGCCCCCCCAGCCCCCACCTGAGCTGGGACCTCAGTGCCACCTGCGGCGAGGCCCTCAGGGTGTGGCACTGAGGAGGCAAGGGCCATGGGCTAGCAGGGGTGAGCTGGGGACGCCGGAAGGTGGTGGAGAGGACGTGAGGAAGGGGCTCTAGCCCACTCTCTGCTCTGACTGAGGCCTACGCGCCAAACCCGCTGCCCACTGCTGACTCCCACCCCTGTCTGCCCCCTGGCTGGAGGAGGACTTCTCAGCTTTCACTCACATTTCCACAGAGACGGCATCACCCTGTCCCTCTCCCAAAGCAATGAACAGTGTGGGTCCGTTCTCAGGGGTCTCCCTGCGGGGCTCAGGAGGCAGGGCTGTGAGCCTCCCCCGTGGAGCCCTCTTTCAGGGGTCGATGGAATCTGTGCCTTTCATCCCGTCAACGCAGCCAAAGCTGGGCAGGAGCAGCTCCGGGAACAAGCCCAGCTCGGCACACAGTCCCCTCCCCCAAGGTGGGGCCTATGATCTAAAAGATTCCCTGTACCTCCTTGGAACCTAGGTAGGTTCTCCAGGAAGCCTTGTCCCTCAGGCCCCTGGTAATGAAACAGTTACTGTGATCACCGGTTGTCTTCCTGTATCCACTCTGAATTTTCACTAATACGGTAGCCACTAATCACATGAGGCTGTTTAAGTTCATGTTCATTAAAATCAAATAAGGGCTTCCCTGGTGGTCCAGTGGTTAAGGATCTGCCCCAGCAATGCAGGGGACATTGTCTCGATCCCTGGTTTGGGAAGATTCCACATGCCGCAGCTGAGCCTGAGCGCCACAGCTGCTGGAGCCTGCGCTCAGCAATGAGAAGCCACCGCAATGAGAAGCTCATGCATGGCAGGTAGAGAGTAGCATGCATGCAGCAACAAAGACTCAGCCAGTTAAAAGTAATTTTTAAAAATCAAATAAGATTCTGTTCCTCAGTTGTACTGACCACATGTCATGTGCTGAGTAACCACATGAACCCAGTGGCTATCTCATTGGCCAGCACAGATGCAGAGTATTTCCATCATCTCGGAAGGTTCTATTGGGCAGCTCCCCTCTAGATGCTAGCCCCAGGGCCGTGGAGAATGGGCCTGGCAGCGCAGACCTCTAGGTCCAAATAGCGCCCACTGAGAGGCAGGGAAGTGTGGTCAATAAGCAGGTGGCAGACGTCTAGTAGGATGGCCATTTGGCCCTGCTCCTTGGCTGGTGCCAGCAAGGACCCCTCTTCCTTCCACCGTGATAGACCACCCCTCCGGACCTCGACAGCACTAGCAGCACGCCCAGAACATTCTGAAGGAGGGGTGGGGCTGCTAGGAAATTGCCAATTCTGTGAACTGTGCCCCAAAGCCAGACAGGAGGTTCTGGGCACCAGAGGTTGCAAGGTCCTACCCGTCTTTGAAGGCGCCTAGGCTGAGGGTTCGCCTCTTCCCGCCCCACCATCCAGACAGTGGCCTTCTCTTGGGGATGGCGCCGCGGCCACTGGCTCCAGCCGTCGGGGGCTCCGACCCGCGGCGACTCTGGGCGGGGATGGGGCGGAAGGAAGGGTCGCACTCACCGAGGACCCGGGCGCGGGGGCCAGCAGCAGGAGCAGGGGCAGCAGCAGCCGCATCTCGGCCGGGCCTGCGGGAGAGGCGGGGATTGGAGCGGGCGGGGCGGGGACGAGGAGCCGCCCCACCCACCCGAGCCCAGCGCTCCCCGCCGGCTCCCGGGCCAGCATGGATGTGGCAGCCCATCCCTCCCCCGCACGTGCCCACAGGTGACCCGGACACCGCAGAGGGCGGAGGGGACGCCTGGAGGCTCTTATACAGTGAGGGAGGGCAGGCCCGTCTACAACTGGCTTCTAAAAGTTCAAGAGTAACTTCTTTCAGGGTTTCAGAGGGAAGAAAGATTAAACACATTGGTTAAAAGTCGGGAGTTCAGATTCAAAGCAATCAGACTCACTGTTTTCATTTACCAAGAGATCGATCCTTTTCTAAAAACCATTACGTCACTTGTTTTAAAACTCGTAAATAAAGACGTTTTTTAAAAGTCTCTGCAGCCCTGTATGTGAGACAACAAAATAGACACAGAGGTATAGAACGGACTTTTGGCCTCTGAGGGAGAGGGAGAGGGTGGGATGATTTGGGAGAATGGCACTGAAACACATCATATAAGAACGAAGCGCCAGTCTATGTTCAATACAGGATACAGGATGCTTGGGGCTGGTGTACGGGATGATCCGGGGAGATGGTGTAGGGTGGGAGGTGGGAGGGGGCTTCGGCATTGGGAGATCGTGTACACCTGTGGCTGATTCATGTCAATGTATGGCAAAACCAATACAGTATTGTAAAGTAGAATAAAGTATTTTAAAAAAACTTAAAAAAAAAGTCTCTGCAGGTACTTTAAAAACTTAAATGCTTTGAAAACGTTGTTTGTATCTTACTTTAAACCCAAGGCAGCATTTCTCTGCTCCAGAGAAGCTCCACAAGCAGCCTCCCTAAGCCGGTGCGTGGGGGTGTGGGCGTGTGTAAAGTGAGTGCAGAGTGTGTGCATGTGTGCAGTGTCCTGTTTGTGTGTACAAAATGCCTGTGTGGTTTGGCGTGTGCGAGTGCAGTATGCACTGAGAGTGGAGTCTGGTCGTGTGCGCAGTACGTGTGCAAGTGTGTACATGTCACCGTGCTGGAGAATGACATACACAATGTGCCCCTTTCAGTAGCAAACATTAAGCACGTACTGACTTGTATGCTTAAGTTTTAAAATCTGTAACTCCACCATGGTTCTCTTTAATTTTTCCTAAGCATAAAATGACTTCAGTTTACAAGAATAACACAGAGCGTACTAAGCCAAGTTCAGCCAAATATAAACTGGCACATCTATGCTGCGTTAATTTAGTACTAAGAGTGATTCACGTAGGCATCATTTTCACTGCAAACCGGGGGTTCCCGGGGCTGGAGGAGTGAGGGATGGCGGCCCGGCCTGGGCTCTGCGACCCCTCGTGGGAAAGCCGCGCGCACGAGGGGAAGCCAGGGTGCCTGGGGAACCTCGTGCTAGGGCTAACGACGGAGATGCCGCTTCTCTGAAGCACAGACTGCCTTCGCTGGGCGGGGACGAACGCAGCTAAAGGAGAAACAGCAGGGAGGACAGGAGAAAAGAACTTGAAAGAGTTGCTACTAGGAGCGGCGGACGCGCGCCGAGCGGGTCTGCGGCCCCGAGCTGGACGTCTAGGGTCCCCACGCGCCCTTCCCAGTCCCCACGCGAGGATGTCCCCTGCGCCCGCCCCGCGGGGGAATGGGCCCGCTGCAGCCCCCGAGGCGGAGAGGGGTGGCTTCTGACGTGAGGAGCCGGGTCGGCACCCGGCTCGGGCGCTCCAGGGCCACAGCCTAGGCAGCACCAAGGAAGAGGGGCGCGCGGTCTCCAGGACTCTGTGCTCCGGAACGGCATCCGACGGAGGGAAGGGCAGAGGAGGCGGGAGGGTTGGCGTGGGCCGCCGGGGGTTGTGTCTATTTCAGCCCCGCCCTCTGCCCTCTGAGGCTCCGAGGTTTCCTCTTCGCTTGCGACCTCTCCCATCCCGGCCCGAGGGCCCGCGGCGCGGAGCCGGGACCCAGCGAAGAGCGGGAGGCAGGTCTCCTCCCAGGACCCCCACTTCCTCGGACACTGCTCCCCCGGGAGCCGGGGCGGGCAGACTCCTGCTGCAGCCCTGAGGTGAGCCGCCCCGGGCCCTCGGGTCCCGTTCCTCCGCCTCCTACCTGTCTCCAGGAGCCTCGGGCGCGGAGGGCCCGCGGGACCGCTCCGTCGGTGCCCGCCCCGCCCAGTCTGGAAGGTCGGCCCGGCCCGGTAGCCTGGAACGCCGGCGGAGGCTGGGCTTCCTCCCCGCCCATCTCCCCCTCATCCAGCTCAGCTGTCATCCATCCCCGCTGGCCTGCGATGCCCAGGGCCTCCGTCCCTTTGGGTCTGTCCCAAGGCTTGGTTTGCCCTTCATATTTGGTGCTGGCACCAGTCCCATTTCCTCTGCACCCAAGTCTTCCGGTCTGTGCCATCCTTCCTCCGCACCCACCTTAAGCAACACAGCCCTCTGTGCAGCCGCCTGCTTGTCTTCTGCCCCTGAATTCTATGCTTCCGCTGGACTCAGTTTCTCTACACACAAGCTGCTGCTTCCTACCTTTCAGCCACCATTTCCCACTGCCTACAATGCCAAACCCCCTCTGACCCGGCAAACTCCTATTCATCCCTCAAGATCCGCCCAACATCATCCTCTCTAGGGGCTTCCCCTCACCACCTCAGGCAGCTGGTGGCCCCCTGCTCCCTCAATCTCCACCTCTGTCTGCTGCAGTTCTCTGGTGCAACACCCTGCGGGCTCGGAGTCTCCCTAAGTCAGCGCTGAGGCCCCTGATGGTAGAGCGTGTGCGCATGCATCCCTGTCACTTGCGCTCACAGCACTAGTTGGGATCAAGGAAGGTAGGAGCTAATTTTCCTTCCTGGTTGTCTTTCTTAACCAAGGCACTCTGTCTTGTCTGCCATCTCTGCCTTGGAAACGAAATCATCTATCCTCAAAAAACTAGCCCTGATCCTGGGACACGTCGGAGTGGGCGATGAAGAGGTTGGCTCCTTTTCCCTCATCTTCTTCTGCCTGCAGCCCCTTTCCCAGTCCAGCTGTTGGTCATTCCATCCCTCCCCCGCCCCCACCGCC
>SJYC01113881.1:0-62050 GCA_006408675.1 Madoqua kirkii
CACCGCCCCGCCCCCGGCCTCCTGAAGAGCAGGGAAAAATCACCAGTGGGGAGCTTACCCTCTCTTCAGACCAGCAGCTCCGGCAACTCATCTCCCTGGACCATCACGGATGCTCAGACAAAATGCTTAGTAAAACACAAGCGTGTTAAATTTGGCCCATTACTTACCTATCCCTGAAGAGAGGAGATGCAGCAGCTGTGCAGCTGGGGCCCCTGGGGACTTCTGTGAATTCTTACACAAAGCTTAGTAGAGAAAAGGAAGTGGGAGTACCCCAAACCTCTCTAGAAAAGGAAAAATCCTTTCTCCCATTCAAAAAGCCCCACTCCCTGCCTGCCTCAGCCAGGAATTTTTTGAGCTTGGTCAAAGGTCCCTGTAAAGTGGGAGGCAGCTGCTTCTCTTCCTGTGGGGGGTGGGTGGTCAAAGCACCTTCCTGATCTGTTTCTGGTTTTCCTCTCTGATCCCTTCTTCTCAGACGCCCAGGTTTCTTACCCCACACTTCAGCTGCAAAGGAGACCCAGAGGCTGGGGAGGCCATCAGCCGGGCTCTAGCCTTTAAACCTCACATTCCACCACCTCAGAGGGACTTGGTGACCACAGGGCCCAGCACACACAGTCCTTGTTCAATAAAAAGAACAGTGTGCACAAAAACATGGTGGTTTAGAAAGAAGATTCCAGAAAAAAAGTGTAAGGCCTCTCCCCTAGTAAACCCCCCCTCCCTGGTCCTGTGTCACTCCCTGGGTTGCAGCCTGGGGTGGCAGAAGGAGGTCTGCCTCTGACTGTGTGTGAACTCAAGCAAGTCATGTCACCTCCTTAAGTCTCAGTGGCTCACTTGAGCCTCACATGGAGAGTGGCGGAGAAGGGAAGTAACTGGCTTCTATAAAGCCGCTACTAGGTACTCAATAAGAGTGGGTCCGTTCTGTCCCCTATTCCTTCCACCTCTATCCTGGATTCCCTACATCTTGGTCATCCTTGTAGACTGCAGATACAGGGACACAACCAAGTAATGAATGGCCAGACCTCTCTGTGAGGCTGGGTTGGCATCACAAGCAGGAGAGGAGGGAGATGCAAAAGCCCAAGAGCTCCCAGGATGCACCTCCTCCAGGAAGCTTCCTTCCACCCACCTGCACTCCAATGATGCAGGGTTTGCCTTAGCACTGTGAACTATTGCAGTGACATATTTGCCTCTCCTCCGCCCTCTAAGCTGTGAACTTTGCAAGGGCAGGGGTCTGTGCTTTTCATCTTTGGACCCTGCACCAGGGCTCCGTAGTGCTCCTCCAGAGAGTGGTGCAGGAAACATGGTTGACTGACAACCTCCTACTGCCATACCTCAGGTCTACACTGCTCTCTGAAGGCTCTCTCTGCCCCGATCCCTTCTGTTTATCTTTGCTGCATTTTCCCCCAGTAGATCTCTTGTGCGTCCAACCTGACCTGACACACAGGGCTCTTGGTTACAAACCACAGAAAAGGACATAGCTAACTGAGAAAAGTTCTTCAGAGGAAAGACTCTGGGAGCTCACAGACTTGACAAGAAGCTGGAGAATCAGCACAGAAATGGGCTGGAATCACAGAAGTGGTCACAGATCATGGCCCGGGACCAGTGCTGGTTAGGACATCCCGCTGGACACTTGACTGCTGCTACTGCCACTTTAAGGCAACACAGACCCTCGTTGCCCCCAGAAAAAACCCCGAATGGTCCTTGCAGACTCTAGCCCCAACAGGAGCATGCCAGCAACCCGACCTCCAGGACCTGGAAAACAAGACCTGGCAGGTCCCCCAGATGGGAGTTCAGGCGCTGGGTTAGCCTGGAGAACAAATGTGGCACCAGCACTCGGTTAGCCTGAACTTAGAGAACAACGCTTCTCTCCTTTCTGCTCTTTTGGGTGGTGGTTTATTAATTTACTCATTCCTTGAATACCTGAGTGCCTACTCTGTTGGAAGCTGGGGAGAATAAACATCTAGTGGCGATAAACATTTAACCACCAGCTCCCTGGAGGACAAAAAGCACTGCTTTGTAGCATTGATCAGTTTCCATGGTGTAAACACCCCATGGACGTTTTCAAGCTACTGAGGCAGTGTCACTAAACATGGGTTGCGCTGTCAACTCTCCCAAGCCATGGGCGCCAACACACAGACTGTCCTGCCCTTGGGGAGTTTACCTCCCGGTGAAAGTGTCCAACTCTTTGGGACCCCATGGACTATGGAATCCATGGAATTCTCCAGGCCAGAATACTGGAGTGGGCAGCCTTTCCCTTCTCCAGGGATCTTCCCAACCCAGGGATCAAATCCAGGTCTCCCTCCCGCATTGCAGGAGGATTCTTTACCAGCTGAGCCACAGTGGAAGCCCTACCTTCTAGTAGGGTGCTGCCTTCTACCCTTGCATGTTACCTTAGAATAAAACAAATCTTACAACCTGAATATTCAAATATTTCCACTATAAAAGTCACAACCAGCTTTTTTGGCTCTCTTCTGGCCAGCTAGCCGCCTGCTCCATCTGTTCTCTGTGCCTCCTTTGCCTGGTGTAGGGGTCTGTTCTCACCGCGTGGTCTTTTTGTCACTCGAGGGGTGCTTCCTTTGCTTGCTATCGGGTAGTAGAGACCTGATGTGCGCCGGGGAGACGGCCTGAGCCGACCCGGGGGCCCTCGTGTGTGCACCTTGGCAGCCTGGCGGCCCGGCTACCTCCCCTGCTCCCAGCCCACATGGAGGCCACCGACTCCTCTTCGGATGAGGGTGGCCTCCGAGGGCAAGTGGTCCGGGCCCAGTGCTTTCGGTTCTCGGAGGGGCTGGGTCTGGGAGATGAGGGGGCCATACTGGAGGTATGCGTCCCGCAGGTCCTGCATCTTCAATATGGAATGTATATTTGGCCCTGTGCTGTGGTCCTGGCCCAGTATTTGTGGTTTCACAGAGGATCTCTGCCAGGCAAGGCTGTCTTAGAGATTGGATCTGGAGTGAGCCTTTCAGGAATTGTGGCTGCAAAATGTGGTGCTGAAGTTACATTGTCAGACAGTTCAGAGTTGCCTCACTGCCTAGAAATCTGTCGGCAAAGCTGCCAAATGAATAATCTGCCTCAGGTCCATGTTGTAGGACTCACCTGGGGTCATGTATCTTGGGATCTTCTGGCTCTACCACCACAAGACATTATTCTTGCATCTGATGTATTCTTTGAACCAGAAGACTTTGAGGACATTGTAACTACAGTTTACTTTTTGATGCAGAAGAACCGCAAAGTCAAATTGTGGTCTACTTACCAGTACTGACTGGTCACTTGAAGCTCTGCTCTACAAGTGGGACATGAAATGTGTCCATATTCCTCTGGAATCTTTTGGTGCAGACAAAGAAGATACAGTAGAATCTGCCCTTCCAGGAAGACATACTGTTGAAATGCTGGTCATCTAATTTGCAAAGGACAATCTGAATTACACCTAAAAACTGTTTCGGGACAATGTCAATACTGCTTAGCAGCCTGGCAAGGCAACTGTGTGACTCAGACCAGTTCAGCTTCTTGAGTACAGTGGGTTTGAAGATGGTCAGATCTGCTGGCTTTAGACTGTGATGGGTCACATAACCATTAAGACAAAAATTAAAACTATAAGAAAAAGGGAGAAAAAAAGTCACAACCAGACTTCCCTGGCGGCCCAGTGGTTAAAAATCTGATTGCCAATGCAAGAAACATGGGTTTGATCCCTGGTCCAGGAAGATCCCAGATGCCACAGGGTAACTCAGCCCGAGCCCTCTAGAGCCCACAGGCCACAGTGAGAAGCCACCACAGTGAGAAGCCCGTGCACGCAACTAGAGCAGCCCCTCCTCCCTATGGCTAGAGAAAGCCCACACTCAGCAGCGAAGGCCCGCCAAGCCAAACAAAGCGCAGCCTCTGCTACAGCCGCCCCGGAATCCAACAGGAGGAAAGAACACTTCACATCTGAGGACTTTGCTGTCTCCACTTCTCCCCACCCTCCAACACATGGATCCATTTCCCTTGCTAGAGTCACTCAAAGTTGGGGGGTGGGAAGGAGAATGTTCAGGCCCTCAAGTGCCAGTCTGCACCCACTCCACCCCCAGCCCCACCCCAGGAGTGAGACGTGAGCCGCTTACTGTGGCTGTCGGGGCTGTCAAACACTGCCTGAGCTTGGAAGGGAGTTGTATCCTCAGAGCAGGGACAGAATTACTGGTTCCCTGACCCTTCCACTGACACAAGGGCCGTCGAGAGACAAAGAACTGAATTCCTGGGACGTCCTTCCGTGCCCTGGGGCCTGAATCCAGGTCCTGGGACAGGACCCTGGGGTGTGGGCAGAACACTGCCCGGGGTGGAAGAGCCCTGAGAGCAACAAAAAGGAGGAAGAGTTTTCCAGAAAATTTGTCCTGATTGGCTCCCACACAGCCACTCCATTCTCAAGATCACACACACACACACACACACACACACACTGCAAGAATCTGGGCTACAGTCTCCTCCAGGGAAGCCACTTGCCTGAACTTCGGAGAAGTGCAGGGAGCTGGTGTGAGGGGACCCCCTCGCCCACCGTCTGCTTCCTGAGGGGGAGGGGCTCTGCCCCAGGCCCCTAAAAAGCCAATGTGGGCTGCAGTGTGGGCCAGCTCCCAGGGCACAGGCCTGGAGGGTCCCTCCAGCCTCTTCTGGGTGGCCCGGCCTCTGGAGTACAGCTGCTGTCTCGTGGCTGAGTAGGGTGGCCTCGGTGCCTCAGTCCTTGCAGAGAGCAGGCAAGGGGTATCATTCTCTGGGTGTGGTCCTGACGAGGGCTGGGCCTTCCCCGCTCTGTGCCTGCTATCCCTGTTGGCTGCCAGGGAGGGGTCCTGGATTGGGACCCCCAGAGGCCAGCAGCTAAGACTCCTGAAATCCTTTCCCGCTGGTGACGCTCCACTTCTCTCCCAGGGCACTTCTCACCTCCTCTGCTGCTTCAGCTGCTGTATTTGGATGATTCTCACCTAGAAACTGAGTGATGTCTGTGCCTTGTGCCAAAGTCAGAGACGCAGCGCCCTGCAATTCAGAAACAGCCTTCCCAACACTCAGCTTACCCAGGGGAAAGTAATAACTTTCATCTTCTTGCTGTGCTTCTCTAACCAGTACATTTCAGACCTGTTACCCTGGACTCCTCTTTCAGAGTATAATGCTATTTAAAGATAAGGGGTAGTGTGGTTAATTCTGCATTAAAATAGGCACACAGACATACAACGTGGATTAAGCTTGAGAATATGATGCTACGTGAAATAAGCCAGAAACAAAAACATCGTGTGATTCCACTTCTATGAGCTACCTAGAGAAGGCAGCTTCCCAGGTGGCGCTAGTGGTAAAGCAGCAGCCTGCCAATGCAGGAGACTTAAGAGACACGGGTTCCATCCCTGGGTCGGGAAGATTTCCCCGGAGGAGGGCATGACGACCCACTCCAGTATTCTTGCCTGGAGAATCCAATGGACAGAGGAGCTTGGCAGGCTACAATCCATGGGGGTTGCAGAGAGTCAGACCCAACTGAAGTGACTGAGCATGCACACAGAGAAGGCGACTCATGGAGACAGGAAGTAGAACCGTGGTCACCAGAGGCTGGGGTCAGGAGTAGGGGAGGAATAGTGAGTTAGTGCTTAACAGATACAGTTTCTGTTTAGCAAGATGAAGAGTCCTGGAGATGGATGGTGGTGACGGTTGTACAACATTTTGAATATAAATACCACTGAACTATCAGTAACAAATGATGAAAGGACTTGCAGGGGGCTTGGGGTCAACTCCTGGGCAGAGAACTAGATCCCACACACTGCCGCAACTAACACCCAGCACAGCCAAACAAACAAATATTTTTTTAAGAAAAGATGAAAGGAGTTCCCTGGTGGCCTAGTGGTTAGAGGATTCTGGGCTTTCATTGCTGTGGGCCGGGTTCAATCTCTGGTTAGGGAACTGAGATCCTATAATCCATGCAGCTTGGCCAAAAAAACCCCCAAAAAACAAAAAACAAAACTAAGATGGTAAATTTTATGTCATGGATGTTTTACCAGAATAAAACAACAAAATGCATTGTGAAATAAAACTAACACTTTGATTTTCTTAAAACTCTGGAGACATTGCTGCCTGTGGCTGCCACTCTGGACTGTGCTCTGACCTGCAGAGTCCCTCATGATCCTCTGTTGCTTGAGCAACTTCAGTTAGAAAATTTGAGAAAACTTGCCTGCATTTTACAGGAGAGAAACCAGAGGCGCAGAGCGTGCTCCAAGTTACAGTGCCCTAGTCCTGGAGGTAAGAAGCATAGGCCTTGGCGCCAGACCTGCCAGGGCAGGGGCAGCATCTCCCACTTTCTGGCCGTGTGTGTCTGTGACTGTTACTCATCTTCTCGACGTTTCCATTCTCTCACCTGTGAAATGAGGATAACCCTACTCACCGGTGAGATGAGGAGGCCCGAGACAATGCTTGTGATGGGCCCTGCGGAGGGTGTGGGCACGTCAATAGTAAATGCTCCACGGACATTGGTTTTAGGGGCAAGTACGTTTCTCTGGGGCTTTTTTTGTGTTAAATGAGGGGTAAGAAGAAGCATCAAGAACCACACTGTGCCTTATTCCTCCTGCATTCAATGTGGTGACACTGACCGGGGACAAAGGCATAGGTTTCTCAAGATGTCACTAAAGAGCCCTGGGGGACGAATCCTGTTTGGATTCAACCCTGACCATCTATTTGTAAATATTGGGTCTTTTAAGCGGATAAGGCCAATTGACCTCAGGCTTCAGAATCTCCAGCACAGCCTTATAAACAAGGGCAAAAGTGGTTCATGTTTGTTCTTACTTAAAACACATTCCCACACATGCGCCTTGTTTATGTATCATTCTGCATGGAATTCCCCTCCTGTGGACCCCTGACCCACTCATTACTTCACTTATTCAGCAAACATTTATTGAGTCATGGCCAGCTCCCAGGGCACAGGCCTGGAGGGTCCCTCCAGCCTCTTCTGGGTGGCCCGGCCTCTGGAGTACAGCTGCTGTCTCGTGGCTGAGTAGGGTGGCCTCGGTGCCTCAGTCCTTGCAGAGAGCAGGCAAGGGGTATTATTCTTACTTAAAACACATTCCCACACATGCGCCTTGTTTATGTATCATTCTGCATGGAATTCCCCTCCTGTGGACCCCTGACCCACTCATTACTTCACTTATTCAGCAAACATTTATTGAGTCATTTCTAGGAGCCCCAGATGGGGGTGACCGCATGCACTCAGCTCCCTCTTACCACCTCGGCCAGCTCGTCCCCTTCCCTGGGGTTCGGGAGGCTTCGAACGTGTGGAAGGCACACCTCTGTGGGCCAAGTGAAGGTGCCCACATTGGTTTAACCAGAGGCATCAGGGGTGCATGAGACAGTTTCCTCTGCTGGCTTCCCTGTCCCAGAGCCAGTCTGCAGACAAAGGCTGTCTGCTCTGAGAATAACAAAGGTGGGTGTGGGGGGGGGGGAGACGGGCGGGCCACCGGAACGTCAGCCCTCAGGGAGATGGAAGGAAGAAGCAGGTCCTGGCCCCTCACCAGCCAGAGACAGAATCCTGGAGCAGCACAGTCTGGGAGCAAGGGGCTTGTCCTGTGAGAAGCTAGCTGGGCAGAGGCGCAGGGAGGGGCTGCGGGAAACAGCTGGCTTGGCTGAGATCCCAGTGGGGAGACGAGGCCAGACTTGTCTCTAGTCCTGGGGGGAAGGGGCTGGGGCCCTCTGAGGGGGTGGCCAGGCCTCTCCTGCCAGAAGGCTGGAGAGCGGCCAGGAAGATAGGCAGCGCCTTCCAAACACCCAGGGGCCGACAGGGAGGGGGTCCAGATGGCTGCTGGCCACTCCACTCGGCCGCCAGCTTGGCAGAGCCAGCTCCTAGGCCTGGCCCCTGGTGAGCTCCAACTGCAACAGGGCCACTCTGGGCCAGATCACCTGCCTCCCTTCACGGAAACATTCGCCAGTGCATTTGACTTGAAAACAAAAATCAATTTATGCAGAAATTAACAAATGCTTGGTTTAGCTTGGTGAATCATTTCTTTTAATGACAAAAGTTGCATAATCACTTGTAAGAAGTCTATGACTTTATTATTTACTGGTTTGTCATGACTCTATTGCGCAAGCAAGGAAAGGGGGAATTCTAATCCTTGTTGGTTAGAAAGAATTCTCCAAAGAATGATGGGACAGTGAGAGGAACTGGGTCCCTATCGCTCCCAAGGGTGGGCCGCTCTGGGCTCACTGCCATGTATCCATCAGACACCAAAGGGGTGTCCTGGCTTAGAGGGCAGGATCCTACATCACCAGAGTGAAAGGGGTGAGGCCACCGATAGCACATTGACCCCTAGGATGGCTGGCTGTACCATGAAAGTGAAAATGTTAGTCACTCAGTCATGTCTGACTTTTTGATCCCATGGACTGAAGCCCCTGAGGCTCCTTTGTTCATGGAATTTTCCCAGGCAAGAATACTAGAGTGGGTAGCCAGTCCCTTCTCCAAGGGGATCTTCCCAACCCAGGGATCAACCCAGGTCTCTTGCATTGTGGGCAGATTCTTTACTTTCTGAGCCACCAGAGGTTCCCACCAAAGCTGAAAGCCTTAATAAACTGCCATGGAACCCAGCTCTAAATGCCAAGGAAGTAACCCAAGAAGGCAGAGTAGCCACATTAACAAAAGTAAAGCCTAGCCCAGCTCTCCCAGTCCTGCCTTAGAGAGAGCAAACATGGAGGAAATCAGTGTGAAAGCCGACACCCTCCTGGAGTCTTCAGACCTTGCCCTCAGACCCCCCCAACAGGTTACCCAGGATAAAAATGCCCTTTCTCTCCCACTGGAATGTTACTCAAGCCTGATGACCTTTTCAAACTGGATGACATTCTTGCTGGACTACTCCAGAGAGGACCCCGGAACTGAGAGGGAAAGGGGCAAGGAGGCTGGGTTAGGGGTTTCAAAAACAAGATTTCCCAAGGAGATACCACGATGGCAGAATGTGGCATGGAGGTCATTTTTAACATCTCAGAAAATCCAAAGGAATCACACATTCACATTTATCTGGCTCAAGCAAGTTAAAACTCGGTCATCTCATTAAATATTTACTGTATCTTATGGCAGATGTTCGTAAATCCAGTGAGTAGATAGAAAAATTATTTCCTATATGAGTTATTCAGTTCTTGGTGGACAAAATCTCTGATAGTCTAAGCAAAAGATAAAAGTTCAAAAAAAAAAAACAAAACTCTTCCATTTCCTTGACAGGTATGTGATAACCACATCAGCAGAGGAGGTACCAACCCTCAAAACACTCACTTAAATTCAGGTATTTTAGTTCAGTCGCTCAGTTGTATCTGACTCCCTGCAAGCCCATGAATTGCAGCACGCCAGGCCTCCTTGTCCATCACCAACTCCCAGAGTTTACTCAAACTCACGTCCATCGAGTCAGTGATGCCATCCAGCCATCTCATCCTCTGTTGTCTCCTTCTCCTCCTCCCCCAATCCCTCCCAGCATCAGGGTCTTTTCCAATGAGTCAGCTCTTTGCATGAGGTGGCCAAAGTGCTGGAGTTTCAGCTTTAGTATCAGTCCTTCCAATGAACACCCAGGACTGATCTCCTTTAAGATGGACTGGTTGGATCTCCTTGGGTTTAGTATAAATACATTTATCTAGCTGCTAGTGTTGGTTCCACTTTTAAATCATCCCTGTATATCTTGGAATTTAGTGGCTCTTGACTAGCTCTGCTACACAAGAAAAAAATGTAATCAGAATTTTACCCTCAGTTCACCTTGTGGTGTTTTATAGTAAAAAGGGTAACAAAATCCTTTCCTTTCGGAAAAGGAATTGACCTTGGGTTACCACAAAATGAAAAGTTTTAGAAGGGGGAAAAAAAAAAAGACAAACTGAGGCAGTGAGAGTACTTCTTTCTTGCCTCAGAATTAAAGCCTCCTATAAACCTGGTTTCTGAGGCTCTTCTGTCTCCCTCCTTTGGAGGGCACAGCATAGCAGGCACGGAAGGGCCAGCCCACGTTAAGAGAATCAGTTTCTGTCAAGAACAAGAGGCTCTGTTGTTGAAAGGTCCCTGTGGTAGGTCAGTCATCATCCTCCACAGTTTCTACAAGTCATTTACTGAAGGAGGTATAGTTTAAGTAAATGCGCAAACAGATTTAGTTAGCAAACTACGTTTCCCTCTGGGAAACCAACACCTGAATTCAAAATCCAATTATCCTCGAGTTAAATCCCACGTTCTTCCTGATTTTGTTTTTTGTGTATGCTCTGTGTCTTCTTGCCAATTCGGATTCTTCCCAAACTCGGTTCAAATATTATGTTGCTAGAGAAAACTCTGCTCTTAACCCCTGTCTTTCATGGATCCTTCTTTTACCCTGCATTCCCATTCAGACCACGTAGTAAATATTGTGCTTGCTTGTACTCAAGCATGCTACCATTTCACTTTTAACCAGATCCTAGGTACTGGTGGGCAGGGTCTCCCCTGACTTCAGCACACAGAATTCCCAGGGAGAAGGGTTGGGCCACAGAAAGCTGTGGTACCTACCTATTGATGCAGGAAAGCCAGCCTCATTACTCCTCCTTCTTAACAAAACTGAAAGTCCAGAAGTAAACCTTTATATTTATGGTCAATGATTTTTTTTTTTTTACAAAGGTGTTAAAATAATTCAGTGGCAAAGGGATATAATCTTTTCAACACAATCAAAAGTTAAGCCAAAATGTGTCATAACCAAAAATGTAAATGGCAAAACTATAAAACTTCTAGAAGAAAACAAAGAAAAACTTCATGACCTTCGGTTGGGCAAAAGAGTTCGTTAATACAACAGTGATACATAGAAGAAAAAAATGGATAGGGTGGACCCTGTCAAAGAAACTTCAAATGATACCACTTAGAGAAGAGATATTTAGGAAATTCCCTGGCAGTGGTTAGAGCTCTGTGCTTTCACTGCTGAGGATGAGGGTGTAATCCCTGGTCAGGGAACTGCAATCCCACAAGCCACATGGCACAGCCGAGAGAGAGAGAGAGAGAGAGAGAGAGAGAGAGAGAGAGAGAGAGAGAGAGAGAGAGAGAGAAGAGGTATCCATACTCACATTCATAGCACTATTCACAGTGGCCATGAGATGGAGGCAGCCTAAGTGTCCCCTGACAGATGAAGGGATAAACAGAATGCAGCGCATACATACAATGAGGCATTACTCAACTTCAGAAAGAAAGGAGCGTCTAACACATGCTGCAGTGTGGATGATCAAGGCATATGCTAAGGAAATGAGCTGGTCACAGTAAAGTGAATACTGTATGACTCCACTTAAAGGAAGCACCTCTAGTAGGCAGACTCGGAGACGGAGAGTGCAGTGGTGTTTCCAGGGTCTAGAGGGAGAGAGGAAGGGTACAGAGTTTCACTCCTGCAAAATGAAGAGCTCTGTTGGTGGATGGTGGTGATGGTGGCACAACCGTGTGAATGTACTTAATGCCACTGAACTGTGTATTTAACCACATTAAAAAAAAAAAAAAGGGTTAACAAAAGCAAAAGGGGACTTCCCTAGTGGTTAAGAATCTGAGGACACAGGTTCGATCCCTTGTCCAGAAAGATCCCACATGCTGAGTGCTGCAGCTCCTGAAGCCTGCACTCCTAGGCCCTGTGCTCTGCAACAAGAGAAGCCGCCACAGCGAGCAGCCCAAGCACCACAGTGAAGAGCAGCCCTGCCTATCCACACTAGAGAAAGCCTGTGTGCAGCAGCGAAGACCCAGCACAGCCAAGAATAAACTTTTAGAAAACTGGCGGACTTCCCTGGTGGTCCAGTGGCCAAGACCCCATGCTCCCAGTGCAGGGGGCCTGGGTTCGATCCCTGGCCAGGGAACTAGATCCCACGTGCTCCGACTAAGTAATCTGCTTGAGTCATTCTTCCTTTTCCGCAAGAGCACCATTGTCGGGGCCCTAAGAATCAGATCCCTCTCAGCTGGTGAGGACAAATCATGACGCTTCTCTGGCAGGCTCTAGTGACACTGCCTACATGATTCAGAAAACCAAGTGATGCTTGATTCCCACAGGAGGGGAAGAACACCTTCTTTGCTCTTTGATGCCCTTGGCCAGTGTACCCAGGAACTCATCCACCCCTTCTCTGCTTCTTCTGAAGACAATAGGCTCTTTTTTTTTCTGCCACAGACTTATTTTTGACCAGTAATTCCCAACATTCTGTAAGAAATTCTCTGTGTAGAAACAAAAGGCTTTGTAGAGTGATTGGACAACATATGTTATACCAGGTCAATAAAAGTAAGACTGCTTTTTTCCATCATGTGACCTAGGTGATAATTTTTTAAAGATAATCCTCTGGTTTATAAAATCTCTGCAATGTACAACATACATCCTGTAAGTTATCTTGACAGTCTTTACATTGAGTCAGATGTTTTCTAGAAAAAATATTTTTCAGAAACATATTAAAAATAATTAAAGAGTTCTCATAAATAGACTTACAATCGTACCCTTCCGAGGTGTGGCCTGCAAAAGTCTGTATGACTTGATTTATGAGCGAGGGATGGAAGCAATGCATGTGCGCTTCTGCTTCCTGATACTGGCTGGAGTTCTCACAGTCACCCAGGAGAACTTTCACGTAAGGAGACGGGCACACCTGGAGTCATGTAGTCTTTATTAATTTGATAAACAACAGGAAAACCTGCAATCATCTATCAAAATTATATCTTACCAAGAATTTGAAAGGTAAGGACTTCCCTGGTTGCTCAGACAGTAAAGTATCTGTCTACAATGTAGGAGACCTGGGTTTGATCCCTGGATTAGGAAGATCCCCTGGAGAAGGAAATGGCAATCCATTCCAGTACTATTGCCTGGAAAATCCCATGGACAGAGGAGCCTGGTAGGCTCCATGGGGTCTCAAAGAGTCAGACATGATTGAGCGACTTCACTGTCACTTCACTTTAAAAAGATGTATTCGAGGTCTATCTGAATCGTGTACAAAGCACTGTCTGGAGAAGCAGAAGCCAGGCAATGAACACCTGAGGGGCGATGATCCCACAGAAACTCACACCCGGCATCTCAACTGCGTGGTGAAAACGACAGTCCTGTATGCACCGCTCTACACAGTTGACTAGAAGCTGTCTTTTTGCAATGCTTACTTGTTTTAAAAGGAAAACTGCCTCCAGGGAAGTCTTTCCTGCTACACAGGCCAGGCTGAAGTGCTAGCACCAGATTCCAGGGTCCACGGTGGACCCAACACTTCCTCAGGGAGATGCTGAAGCTGTCAGAGGTCCCGGGAAACAGCTTTAACATTCAAGAGGGGAGTTCACTTCCACACCAGGCCAATGACCTTCAATGCACAGATCTGACGTGTTCTGTGCAGAGGCAGTTCTGACAATGCCATCCAGACAACCTGGAATGTGAGTGCTACAGTGGTCTTGCTGGGACACCTTGCTCTATAACTTCAACGAGGGTTGCGAAGAGCTGAAACCACTGTATTTAAGTCTCTTGTGTCTGGGGACTTAAAATCAAGTCTCTTCTCAAACTCCTACATTCAGGACACCCTTGGTGTTGAAAACGACAGATCAAATGGTTTTTTATACTATCCAAATGCAAATTTAGAGAAAAAGGAATTCTACTGAAAGGACTGGTTTCTGGAAGAATCAGGTCACCTCTGTAACATACATTTTTAAGCCCTCAATAACAGTAATCATGAAAAAGGGTTTTGACAAATGGAGAGTATTTTAGAGAGGCTAAAATGGTGTTCACCAGAAAACGAGTCTGCAGCTACACTGAGGATACATTTGAGTAATTTTTGCTTCCTTAGACCCCATCACCATGCCAGGAACAGGAAAGACATTGAACAAAGCCTTTCTGGGTGGTTTCTGAGCTCATTTTCTTTAGTGCTAGATCATAAACAGGCAAATACAAAAGGCCAGGCCCTGGGGGTCAGGATCAGAGGCTTCCTTGAGATGTCTGACCCTGCGAGATCTTATGTGCTGGTTTAACTTGTCTTACCTTCTACAAATTATGATTAAAACTACATATATAAAGTCTGCTGAGGCCAAGTAAAAGCCAAGGACTAAACACGTTATCTGTTGGTAAATAAGGAAGGTTTTTAAAACCAAGGAACACTTGAAAAAATGGAGATCCAGGAATTTAAAAGTAAAAATACCACCTTGTCAGTTGTTGCTTCTATAGTGCAATCAATAAATTGTTCACTTGTGATTTTCTTCCACGTTGCTCAGAAAGGTTCTTTTTCTGCTCCAAGTCTAGTCATTATAATGAGTGCTGTGATCCAAGACTGCACGCTCACCTGGTAAGAATCAGAAACAGAGAAGCGAGCACTTCTTTGAAAGAAATGCTCTACAAATCCTCCAAATATGGTTGGAATTTCCACAGGCTGGTTTATGGCAACATTCTGTATGTAAACACTCTGTGTAGGCCAGTCAGACGCAGACATCAGGGGGCGCCCTTCCTCCCACTCCCCTCCCCCGCTTATAAAGCAGCTCAGCCGGGCTGGTCATGCTTTGTCAACGGTTCTGGCTCCACAGCCACCCCTCGCCCATGCATGAGGGCACATCCTCAGTGGAACTGCTGTTTTATCTGGTGTCAATCTATTTTTCCTGGTGGAAGACTAGCATTCTGATATTGAAGAAACTGACTTAAGAAGAAGGTTCAAAGGAAGAGTTCTGCATCTAAGACTGGCAATTAGAAGAAATAAGATGTTCTTCTCTCTGTGCTGAGACGCGGCTCTGTCTTGCAGAAAGTGACAGGTCCACTGCAATCTTTCTACATAGGCCAGTAACACACAGGACGGATCTGAACACAATCACACACACCACACATCCTCTTCAAAGATAAACCCTTCATGAAAGGCATAGCACATTTGGGAGCCTCACACAAATAAACTACTCAGGGCTCCCTTCAAGACTGCTTCAAGTCACAGACTGGAGTTCAGGTGGCTTTGCTGTAGCTTGTTGAATCATGTCCTCCTAGAAGAGAATATCCATGTTGCCACATATCTGAGGAGAAAAATGGCATCTTGGGGAAAGGGAGCTAAAGGAAAAAAAGAGAAATGACAAAACCTACTCTCAAGCCCCAACTTTCTTGGCAGAGCTGTAATTTTCCCTGCAGTTCCCACAGCCCAGGAGCCAGTTTTTACAAACAGGGTAGTACTGGCACATTACTCCTAAAGTTAATTTTTTAGAAGAAATTTTCCACAACAGAAAACAAATCCTCTAAGATGGTGACTGCAGCCATGAAATTAAAAGACGCTTACTCCTTGGAAGGAAAGTTATGACCAACCTAGATAGCATATTCAAAAGCAGAGACATTACTTTGCCAACAAAGGTCCGTCTAGTCAAGGCTATGGTTTTTCCTGTGGTCATGTATGGATGTGACAGTTGGACTGTGAAGAAGGCTGAGCGCCAAAGAATCGATGCTTTTGAACTGTGGTGTTGGAGAAGACTCTTGAGAGTCCTTTGGACTGCAAGGAGATCCAACCAGTCCGTTCTGAAGGAGATCAGCCCTGGGATTTCTTTGGAAGGAATGATGCTGAAGCCGAAACTCCAATACTTTGGCCACCTCATGCGAACAGCTGACTCATTGGAAAAGATCCTGATGCTGGGAGGGACTGGGGGCAGGAGAAGGGGACGATCGAGGATGAGATGGCTGGATGGCATCACCGACTTGATGGAAGTGAGTTTGAGTGAACTCTGGAGTTGGTGATGGACAGGGAGGCCTGGCGTGCTGTGATTCGTGGGGTCGCAGAGTCAGACATGACTGAGCGACTGAACTGAAACTCCACAGAGAACCCAAAGCAGGTCAAATGAGAGCTGGAGACAAAGCAGCAGGAAGCTAAGGTAGAGTTGGCCTCTCTTCAGCCTCAGGGGGAAACCACGTTCCACACAAATGCTCACAGTGTGGTCACCGTGGCTGAGGGCTGGCTGTGGTAGGAGCAGGGGTGTGGTCGCCATGGCTGAGGGCTGGCTGTGGTATAACAGGTGTGGTCGCCATGGCTGAGGGCTGGCTCTGGTAGGAGCAGGGGTGTGGTCACTATGGCTGAGGGCTGGCTATGGTAGGAGCAGGGGTGTGGTTGCCATGGCTGAGGGCTGGCTGTGGTAGGAGCAGGGGTGTGGTCACTATGGCTGAGGGCTGGCTATGGTAGGAGCAGGGGTGTGGTCGCCATGGCTGAGGGCTGGCTGTGGTAGGAGCAGGGGTGTGGTCGCCATGGCTAAGGGCTGGCTGTGGTAGGAGCAGGGGTGTGCCTGGCAAAGCTTCATCCACAGGTGCCATGTGCCCACAGCCGGTGACTATTTCTGTTCATTGTCCAACTAAACTGCTCAGGGGCTGAACTCAGGCCCAGCTCTCACAGAGGTACACTGAAGCGAAAGGTACCGCGGAAGGGGGATGCAGAACACCCGTCTTGAGCCGCCTGAGGAACCTCACGGACCCTCTCCTTCTTGGGACTTGGCCCCATCTCGTCCCACTGGCTGCTGGGGGCCTCTCCTCTCTTCGCTCAGCAGCTGGTCCTTCAGACTCTCAGTTCTCCCTCAGCTCACCAAGGGAAGTAACGGTGCTCTTCAAGCTTTGTACAGATACAACTGAGTCGTAAACTTTATAAACTACTGGCTTTTGGCTATTGGCTCAAATTACGACCTACTGTCAAGAGACAATGGGTTGTAGTTTAAAAAGAAAGACAGAAAGAAAGAAAAAAATCAGGACAGAAAAGTGCTTTAGGAGCAGTTTTACTCTTCTTTAATTCTACTGTCTTTGGGCACACACTGTATTTTGCTATTGAAATTATGACAGCAGGGCTGAGAGCACTGATTCGTGACACATTCTTTGTGCCACACAAAGAGCAAAATCCTGACAACCGGACCATCTACTACCACAACAGGGCTGTCTTATTCACTGCACAGGACAAGTGCTCGTGAGGGGAGTAAACGGAGACAGAGGGAAGGAGGGAGGCCCTGGGGGCAAGTGAACCTCCCGATATGCCTACAAATTAGGAATTTGGTGGAGAATCCAGAATTTACCTAAGGGTGATAGGCAACTGTTGAGTTATAGTCCCATTATTTCTAGAAATTACTGAATTTGAACCTGAGGTTAAGACTTTTAAGATAAAGTAACCTCAAATAAGTTCAGACTGGCCTTGGGAAGAAATGGCAGCCACAGATAGTAATGAGCTTCAGTGCTTGAGAAGAAGTGTCAAAATCAACCTATACCTCTGACTTGACTCAGGTGAAAAAAAGTCTTATTTAAAAATGGTAAGTCTGCAGCAAAAAGTCTGAAAGTTTGAGTCCTTTCCCATCTTTCCATTTTGCTGCTGGTGCCTGCTCTCCTTATGGTATCTCCTGAAAAGGTTCAGAATTCAATACAGATTTATTAGGTTGATTTTCAACATGTAGCTTAAGATGAAGAGTCCTGTTGGTTTAAACCATTTCATTTAACCTTCTGGTAATGGTAGTCCTGAGAGTCTGCAGCGTTGGTAAAGTCCACCTGTGACCACAGGTCAACCTGCTGGTGGGAACACAGCAACTTTTTGGCCCATGGCTTTGCCTTGTCCTTGTCCCTCAAATCTGGTAGTTTCTGCATTGAGGGACTTAGTTCACCACAATGACGTGTTCAAAACCGTTTTCTGTAGAAACCTCCTTCCAACGTCCAATAGTGCAGGTGGTCAGGAAGACTTGGAAGGAAGCTGCAAAAAGTCCAGCTGGGAATCTTGACTTTGCTAGATGTGGACACTGGAAAATCACCTTTGTCCTCCCCAGATTTTATTATAGCCAAAGGAGAAAAATCCATGAGATTCTAACTGTAAATATGCTAGATATAAAACTGATGGAATGCTAACTGGTCCATAAAGGGCTGAACAAGATAATCTGTAGCAAAGTAGAAAATAAGCCCAAAGGTGATAGAGACTGGAAGCGCTGGTAATGCTTTCTTGAAAATGGCGAGGAGCAATAATGTAAGGCACAAACCCTGTGGAGAAGGGGGGAAAAAAACACAAATGCAGACATAATTATGCAAGTATTCTGTGCAAATCATCTCAGTCACAAATCTTGGTCTTAATGTAGTTAACTGAACATATGATCCTTTGAGGTTAAATTTTAGAACAAAAGTTTTTTCACTGAATCTGGAAACATTTATTTTTCTTCACAATAGAGATTCTTATCCATATATTATTGGTATTTCATCCCCTAACTCTAGGTAGGGAATAGAATTTGAAAATAAGCAAAATGGTTTTTTAAACAAATGAACAATATTGAAATTTCTATCTAAAATATTGACTTGGCTACTATAGGTTTAGTTTGGCTAAAAATACCAGAGGTGAAGAACATTCTTTATGCTGTCTGGAGGCAAAGAGGTGCTCATGGAATAAACCAATAAATGTTTGTTTATAAAATGTATAATGTTTTCTTGTAAACACAGAGCAGCTATATAATACAGCCCTTTTTTACCCTAGTTAACTGAGACACTAAAACACATCCAGAAAACGAACCTCAAAAGAGAAATAAATGAAAATTCTAACTGGTCATATTACCAAGATAACTCACAAATATAATCACAAAATAAATACATAAGTAAAGGCTCTCATCTAACCTCTCATCCAACTTCACTCATATATACATATACATGAGACATCACACCTCCAGCAAAAACAACAGTAAGAAATATGAGTTACTTAAAATCACAGTTCTGAAAGCTTCAGGCTCACATTGTGACTCTATAAGCAAAGTCTATGTGTGATCAGGCACTAAGTTTCCTTTTCTTGCCTCATATTGCCTGCCCAAAGGACACTGTATGTTGCAGGTTGTGGTGTTAAATGCAAAGCTGGCACCAAGCCCACACTAAGCGAGGAACTGCTTACCCCTTTAAGACTGATCTAGTTCTCTACATAATTATTTATGCTGGCAGGCTTGAAGCAGTGGTTCCTAGTCAGAAGTGCTTACCAGAATTTCCTGGGGGAACTTAAAAAAATACACAATTAAAACAAATTAAATAATATCTCAGGGCAGAGAAGCACTGTTTTAAAAGCTCTCAGGTGATTTCAATGTGTGGCCACATGATGAAAACTATTCAGGTGAGGTCCTATTATTTGTGTTTTTAAAAAGCTCTCCAGATGATTGGAACACTCAGCCAAGCTGGAGTTAAAAGAACTGCCTTTTAATCAGAGTTTTGAGATAAGGAGTTGTAACAGGTTTTAATCAATGTATACTTACAATTAATATGGCTACAAAACAGGCTATGGTTGTGTTCCAGTCTCCACTGGCTGTTGCAGAAGCTTTACCAACCAGAACACTGTAGAAAATGAAATCTCCTAATCCAAGTTTTACTCCTCCTAAAATGGAAAGATTATGAATATAAAAGTTTGTCACTCTTTGCTATGACTTCACAATTTAAAAATGTGCCCCCTCCCCATCCCACACTGAATGCTGCTGCTGCTGTTAAGCTGCCTCATGTCCGACTCTGTGTGACCCCACAGACAGAAGCCCACCAGGCTCCCCTGTCCCTGGGATTCTCAAGGCAAAAACACTGGAATGGGTTGCCATTTCCTTCTCCAATGCATGAAAGTGAAAAGTGAAAGTGAAGTTGCTCAGTCACGTCCGACTCTTAGTGACCCCATGGACTACAGCCTACCAGGCTCCTCCTTCCATGGGATTTTCCAGGCAAGAGTACTGGAGTGGGGTGCCATTGCCTTTTCCACCACAGTGAATGAGAAGTCAGTAAATGATATTATACAAAGTTAGGCTTTAATTAGGTTTTCCCTTTTTTTTTGTTGTTTTTGTTTTCTGTAATAGGAGGTTCAGATGCTATAGGGCTGACTCTGCAGTCTTAACAGCAGATGTTGCTGTTATATATAAAAAAATTGACAGTAAATAATAACTGCCATCTATTATTGCCTAGTTTGTACCTGGCATTTGTTCGAATAAGTCCTAACAAGAAGCCCTATGAGATAGGTATCATCTCCTTTTATTTGAAAAACAGTTTCACTGAGGTATAATTTATTTCATAAAATGCACCAATTCAATGACTGTAAAAAACTTGGAGTTGTGCAACCATGACCATAATCTACCATATTCCATCACCCCACTTAGATACTTGTGTTTCAAGCCTTAAGCAACTGCTTTCTGACTCTATAAATCTGACTTTTCTAGACACATAGAAATGGACTCATGAAGTTTTTTTGTGACTGGCTTCTTTCATTTAATATAATTTTAAAAAACTGAAGTATAGTGACATTCAGAAAACCAAGATCATGGCATCTGGTCCCATCACTTCATAGCAAATAGATGGGGAAACAATGGTAACAGTGACAGATTTTATTTTCTTGGGCTCCAAAATCACTACAGATGGTGAATGTAGCTGTGAAATTTAAAAATGCTTGCTTCTTGGAAGAAAAGCTATGACCAACCTAGACAGCATATTAAAAAGCAGAGACATTACTTTGCTGACAAAGGTCTGTCTAGTCAAATCTATGGTTTTTCCAGTAGTCATGTATAGAAATGGAGGTGAGAGTTGGACCATGAAGAGAGCTGAGCACTGAAAAATTAAAGCTTTTGAACTGTGGGGTTAGAGAAGACTCTTGAGAGTCCCTTGGACTACAAGGAGATCCAACCAGTCAATCCTAAAGGAAATCAACCCTGAATATTTACTGGAAGGACTGATGCTGAAGCTGAAGCTCCAATACTTTGGCCACCTAATGCAAAGAATTGACTCACTAGAAAAGACCCTGATGCTGGGAAAGACTGAAGGCAGGAGAAGGGGGTGACAGAGGATGAAATGGTTGGATGGCATCACCGACTCAATGGACACAAGTCTGAACAATCTCTGGGAGTTGGTGATGGACAGAGATGCCTGGCATGCTGCAGTCCATGGGGTCACAAAGAATCGGATACAACTGAGCAACTGAACTGAATTGATGTACAATGTTGTGTTAGTTTCAGGTGTACAAGGTGATTCAGTTTTATACACATATATATATATATACACAGATTATTTTCCATACAGGTTATTACAAGATACTGAAGATAGTTTCCTGTGCTATACAGTAGGTTCTTGTTTACCTATTTTATAATACTATCTATTAACCCTAAACACCTAAATTATCCCCCACTCCACAGGTTCCCCTTTGGTAACCAAGTTTGTTTTCTATGTCTGTGAGTCTATTTCTGTTGTGTTAGTAAGCCCATTTGTATCATTTTTTTAGATTTCACATGCAAGTGATATCACATCATATTTATCATTCTCTGCCTTACTTCACTTAGTATGATTATCTCTAGGTCCATCCAAGTTGCTGCAAATGGCATTATTTCATTCTTTTGTATTGCTGAATATATTCCATCGTGTATATATGTACCACATCTTTATGCATTCACCTGTCAATGGACATTTAGGTTGCTTCCATGTCTTGACTGTAAATAGTGCTGCTATGAACATCAGGGTATATGCATCTTTTTTGAATTAGAGTTCTTGTCTTTTCCAGATATATGCCCAGGAGTAGGATTGCAGAATCATATGGTAACTAATTTTTTAAGGAACCTCCATACTATTCTTACATAGTGGCTACAACAATTTACATTCCCACCAATAGTTCAGGAAGGTTCCCTTTTCTTCACATCTTCTCCAGAATTTATTATTTGTAGACTTTTTGATGATATTCATTCTGATTGGTATGAGGTGAAACCTCACTGTAGTTTTGATTTGCATTTTTTGGGGGCTCCAAAATCATTGCAGATGGTTGTTGCAGCCATGAAATTAAAAGACGCTTACTCCTTGGAAGAGAAGTTATGACCACCTAGATAGCATATTCAAAAGCAGAGACATTACTTTGCCAACAAAGGTCCATCTAGTCAAGGCTATGGTTTTTCCTGTGGTCATGTATGGATGTGAGAGTTGGACTGTGAAGAAAGCTGAGCACTGAAGAATTGATGCTTCTGAACTATGGTGTTGGAGAAGATTCTTGAGAGTCCCTTGGACTGCCAGGAGATATAACCAGTCCATTCTGAAGGAGATCAGCCCTGGGATTTCTTTGGAGGGAATGATGCTGAAGCTGAAACTCCAATACTTTGGCCACCTCATGCGAAGAGTTGACTCATTGGAAAAGACTCTGATGCTGGGAGGGATTGGGGCCAGAAGGAGAAGGGGACGACCGAGGATGAGATGCTGGATGGCATCACTGACTCGATGGACGTGAGTCTGAGTGAACTCCGGGAGTTGGTGATGGACAGGGAGGCCTGGCGTGCTGCGATTCATGGGGTCGCAGAGAGTCGGACACTACTGAGCGACTGAACTGAATGATGAGTGATGTTGAACACTTTTTCAGGTGCTTGTTGGCCATCTGTATTAACATTTTTGAGGTTTATCCATGGTTTTGGCATGTATCTATAGTTTGTTCCTTTTCACTGGTGAATAGCTTTTTGTTGTATGGATATACTATATTTTATTTATCTGTTACCAGTTGATGGACATTTAGATTCTGTTTCATTTTTGGCTATTATGAATAATGCTGCTATGAACATCAGTGCACACATCTTTGTGTGGGCAGACTGCTTTCGTTCCCATTGGGGAGATTCCTAGGAGTGGATCTGCTCGGTTATATGGTAAATTAACGTTTAGCCTTTTGACAAGTTGCCAAGTTGTTCTCTATGACGGCTGGATCTGTGCATTCCCACCAGCAGTGCACAATGCTTCTGGTTTCTTCAGTCCTCACCAGCACTTGGTGTTGCTGTCTTTTTGATTAAAGCCATTCTGAATCATGATGTTGAGTATCTTTTCATGTGTTTATTAGCCATTATATTTCTCCTTTGAGGAAATGTTTATTAAAAGTATTACCCTATTTTAAAAATAGCTTCCTATTACTGAGTTGTAAGAATTTTCTTTATATCCTAACTACAAATTCTTTAACAGGATTTACAAATATTTTCTCTCAGTATGTGGCTCTTTTTACTTTTTAAAAAAAATTTTAATTAAAAAAAAAACTTACTTATTTTTATTTGGCTTTGCTGGATCTTAGAGCACGTGGGATCTAGTTCCCTGGCCAGGGATTGAACCCGGCCCCCGTGCACTGGGAGCATGGGGTCTTGGCCACTGGACCACCAGGGAAGTCCGCCAGTTTTCTAAAAGTTTATTCTTGGCTGTGCTGGGTCTTCGCTGCTGCACACAGGCTTTCTCTAGTGTGGATAGGCAGGGCTGCTCTTCACTGTGGTGCTTGGGCTGCTCGCTGTGGCGGCTTCTCTTGTTGCAGAGCACAGGGCCTAGGAGTGCAGGCTTCAGGAGCTGCAGCACTCAGCATGTGGGATCTTTCTGGACAAGGGATCGAACTTGTGTCCTCAGATTCTTAACCACTAGGGAAGTCCCCTTTTGCTTTTGTTAACCCTTTTTTTTTTTTTTAATGTGGTTAAATACACAGTTCAGTGGCATTAAGTACATTCACACGGTTGTGCCACCATCACCACCATCCACCAACACAACTCTTCATTTTGCAGGAGTGAAACTCTGTACCCATTAAGTAACTCCTTCCTCTCTCCCTCTAGACCCTGGAAACCACCACTCCACTCTCCGTCTCCGAGTCTGCCTACTAGAGGTGCTTCCTTTAAGTGGAGTCATACAGTATTCACCTTACTGTGACTAGTTTATTTCCTTAGCATATGCCTTGATCATCCACACTGCAGCATGTGTTAGACGCTCCTTTCTTTCTGAAGTTGAGTAATGCCTCATCGTATGTATGCGCTGCATTCTGTTTATCCCTTCATCTGTCAGGGGACACTTAGGCTGCCTCCATCTCATGGCCACTGTGAATAGTGCTATGAATGTGAGTATGGATACCTCTTCTCTCTCTCTCTCTCGGCTGTGCCATGTGGCTTGTGGGATTGCAGTTCCCTGACCAGGGATTACACCCTCATCCTCAGCAGTGAAAGCACAGAGCTCTAACCACTGCCAGGGAATTTCCTAAATATCTCTTCTCTAAGTGGTATCATTTGAAGTTTTAAACTTTGACAAGGTCCACCCTATCCATTTTTTTCTTCTATGTATCACTGTTGTATTAACGAACTCTTTTGCCCAACCGAAGGTCATGAAGTTTTTCTTTGTTTTCTTCTAGAAGTTTTATAGTTTTGCCATTTACATTTTTGGTTATGACACATTTTGGCTTAACTTTTGATTGTGTTGAAAAGATTATATCCCTTTGCCACTGAATTATTTTAACACCTTTGTAAAAAAAAATTCTCTCTCTCTCTCTCGGCTGTGCCATGTGGCTTGTGGGATTGCAGTTCCCTGACCAGGGATTACACCCTCATCCTCAGCAGTGAAAGCACAGAGCTCTAACCACTGCCAGGGAATTTCCTAAATATCTCTTCTCTAAGTGGTATCATTTGAAGTTTTAAACTTTGACAAGGTCCACCCTATCCATTTTTTTCTTCTATGTATCACTGTTGTATTAACGAACTCTTTTGCCCAACCGAAGGTCATGAAGTTTTTCTTTGTTTTCTTCTAGAAGTTTTATAGTTTTGCCATTTACATTTTTGGTTATGACACATTTTGGCTTAACTTTTGATTGTGTTGAAAAGATTATATCCCTTTGCCACTGAATTATTTTAACACCTTTGTAAAAAAAAATTATTGACCATAAATATAAAGGTTTACTTCTGGACTTTCAGTTTTGTTTCATTGATTTATATGCCTGTCCTTGTCTTGATTACTGTGGTTTTAGAGTAAGCTTTCACTGAAGTCAGACTGCTTAAGTCCACCACCTTTTTTCTTCTCTTTTAAAATTGTTTTGGATATTCTAAGTTCTTTAAATTTCCAAATAAATTTTAGGATCAATTTATAGAAATTAACAAGCTGATTCCTAAAGCTTACACAGAAATGCAGAGGTCCTAGATTTTCTATTGTCAAACATTATTTTTAACTTTTCAAGTTCTTTTCAAAACTATGGATTCAAAAATACTCTTTGACTTGAGGCTCAACAGTAACCCATTAAGCTTTACAACTTGGTTTTACCTTTCTGGTTGTTAAGTAACTACTGCCAACTGAAGTTTGATCCTGGTCTTAAAGCTCTGTTGCCTGAGATACTTCTGGAAGACAGAGGTTGAAAGCCCTGAGAAGCAGGGTCTGCTCCAGATGTGTGTGACAAAGGAGCAGGGTGCTGGTTAATAGATCTTACTGAGTAGCCAGCATTTCTTTTTAAGTTGTGGAAGCCAGAGTGAAGTCTTCCTTAATGCACAAAATAAACCATATGACCTGTGAAATTCAATGCTCTGAATTAGAGAGTCAGTTATCCTTTAACTTGCTAACCTTTCCAGAATGATGAACACTTCCACCAGTTCCAAGTGTGCAAAAGAGCCCAACTCATTCTTTAACCCTCAATTCTTCAGCTACAAATGGGGATTACAGAGCTATTTCACAAGGTTGGTATCTGAGTTAAAAATAATACAGAAAAGTTCTTGGCACACACAGTGGCTAAACAAATGATAGCCTTAAAAAGACTTGATTCCAAATAGTGCTATAAGAAACTAACTGAAAGAAACTAAGTTCTTCAGGGAAGGAAAAAAAAAAGCTATAGAAATAAATTTTAAAAAAAATGCAGATGATGGGCTTCCCTGGTGGTTAAGAATATGCCTGCAAATACAGAGGACACGGGTTCGATCCCTGCTCTGGCAGGGTTCCAATGCCAGAGGGCAACTGGGCCCATGCTCTGCAACAAGAGAAGCCACTGCAATGAGAAGTCTGTGCATGGCACAGCAGGGCTGTGCAGTACTCCTGCCCGCTGCAACTAGAGGAAGCCCTAGTGCAGCAACACGGGCCCAGCACAGCTGAAAAGAAACAAATACAAACTTTAGCACACGAAACCATCAGAAATAGGCAAATCAAAACCCTGATGAGATACAACTTTACATTCACTAGAATGATTATAATCAAAAGCCAGATCAGTGAAGATATGTAAGAACTGGAACATACAAACAGTGCTAGTGGGAATGCAAAATGGTGCAGACACTTTGGAAAACCACCTGGTAGCTCCTCAAAAGGTTGAATGTAGAGTTAGATATGGGTTAGATATGACCCAGCATTCTAACTGTAGGTATAAGCCTAAGAGAAATAACAGGTACATGAACATTCACAGCAACAATATGCCTAATAGCTTGAAATGGAGAAAATCTAGATGTCCATTAACTGATGAATGGATGATAAATGTGACATATCCTTAAAATGGAATATTATTTGGCTACAAAAAGAAATGAGGGGCTTTCCCTGATGGCTGAGGGGTGAAGAATCCGCCTGCCAATGCAGGAGACATGGGTTTGATCAATGACCTGGAAAGATCCCACAAGCCCGTGTGCCACAACCACCAAGCCTGTGCTCTAGAGCTTGGGAGCCGCAACCACTGAGCCCATGTGCGAGAGCCTGTGCTCCGCAACAAGAGAAGCCACTGAAACAAGAAGCCCTGGCACCACATCTAGAGAGAAGCTCAAGCAGCAACAAAGGCCCAGCACAGCCAAAAGTGAATAAAAAAAAAAAGAAGTACCAGCACATACTATAACGTAAACCGTGAAAATATTATGCTAAGTGAAAGAAATCAGTACAAACCATATACTGGATGATTCATTTAGTTGAAATTGCTGGAAAAAGCAAATCTATTATGATGGTACATTAGTTGGTTTTTTGGGGGGATGGAAGTAATGAGTACAGGGTTTCTTTCTGAAGTGACGAATGTATTCCAACATCAGCTTATGGTAATGGCTATACAACTATAATAAAAAACACTGCACTGCACACTTTTAAAGGGGAAGGCAGGATGAGGGGGGTTGACGAGGTAATAGTAAAGAGTGCAAGGTTTCTTTATGGGGTATTGATAATGTTCTAAAGTCAACTGTGGTGATGGCTGAATAATTCTGTGAATATATTAAGGCCATCACTGTACATGTAGGGCTTCCCTGTGGCTCAGCTGGTAAAGAATCTGCCTGCACCGCAGGAAACTTGGGTTCGATTCCTGGGTTAGGAAGATCCCCTGGAGAAGGGAAAGGTTACCTACTCCAGTATTCTGGCCTGGAGAATTCCATGAACTATATAGTCCATGGGGTCATAAAGAGTTAAGATACGGCTGAGTAACTTTCACTTTCATCACTTTAAATGGGTCAATAGTATAGTATGGTATAGTATGTGAGTTATGTCTCAACAGAGGTTTACCAAAAAATAAAAACAAACTACCGATCAAGCTTAAAATTATCACCTCATTTTTCATATACTGGCTTATGTTTGTTTAAATCATAATAATATTATGGCAAATGCTATAGTTATGCTTCACAGAAGTCATTTCAATGGACAGAGAAATGTAGGTATATTTTATTAGCACAATTAAAATAGACTCAGGAGAATTCCTAGGTGGCCCAGCGGTTAGGACTCTGCACTTTCAATGCAGACCACTGAATAAACATGTTTTACATTTCTAATTAAAAACTCTGATTAAATTTTGATTCTGATAGTGCTGTTTTGGAAGACACACATGTCTTTACATACATATCAAATTCCATTGTGAACTGAGACTTTTCTGTAGGTAACCACAAGTCTGGTTTACTTGTGCAGAATAAACCACTAATGAAAAGATGGTTATGTGTGTGCTGGATGCTTAGAAAAGAAAAGAATGTCAATTATTAGTTTATATTGGTCCCAGATAAATGAAACATTAATCTGAAGGTGGAAGGGACAATTTTGGGGTTTTCCTTCAAATAGAAAAAGTTACTGATGAAGGATGCAGATGATCGAGAGAGAGACTCTTTCAGTAGGAACAGCAGTCATGAGAGAATCCCACTGCTGTCATGCTCACCAGCTACACTGCTGACTTCTTTGGTTTCTACACATCACTGAGAAAAGAAGAGACAGAACAGAAGAAGCAACCTAATTACAGTGGTAACTCTGTAGGCCGAGACAATACCAGCAAAGATTAAGTTCAAGCCTGGCTAAGAGGTGATTGTGTCTGGTTTCCCAGGAGTGCGAAACGTGCAGGCTGCAGCTGACTCTAACACCGGAAAACTTACCCAGCACCACAGTCACGGATCTGCCCAGGCTCTAACCCAGGTAAAAGACTAAGGGTGAGCTATAAGAATTGTTCTGCTGAAACTAAAGGACAATGTCAAGGTCACAATTAATAGTGACTAGAGAAGGAATCTCGGTATCTGTTTCTTTCAAACTACTTAATACTTCTGTATGTTTTAATCAAGAGTTTCACTTCTGTGAAAACGAAAACACTGAGGTAACTTGGTTGGGAAATGTGCTAATCTCTTCTTATTCAGTAAATCACCTAAGACCAAGTGAGGAGGTGACTGAGCCCTAACCAGTGGGCTCTACTGGCTAATATCCTAAGAAGCTCCGAGTGCTGACCTGAATCTGACCAATTACACACCTCAGACACTGAACAAACTTTTACATTACTATCAGAACCTAAATCCCTTTAATTTTCTTCAGAATTAATAAAACGCAGTGCTTGCCAACAAAAGGTAGGAACAATGTAAAAGGGCAAAACATTTAAATTCATATGCCTCTGTGGAGCAAAGGATGAAATATATTAATGACATTTTTGTACACCTAAAGTTTAATTGGAATAATATTTAAAAAAATTTTTTACCTTACAAAATCAGTGCCCAAGGTCAAGGATATTAAATTATTAAGGGATAATTTTTAAAAAATCTGAGGGGTAGAATTTGGTCCATTAATAAATTTAACTATGAGAAAAGCAGCAACTATTGTTACTTCTCAGTAAAAACTGCACTGCTGTTTAGAATTAGACTGGAACACTCTAATTCATGTTATTTTGGGAAGAGTATGATACTGCAGCACCTTAAAAACTCAGGACTCGCATGACTTGCCAGTGTAGAGAAAGGCACATACTTTCCTCTGGGTCCTCACTGGCCAGGATGCTGCTGGAAAGGTCCTGCACGGCAGATCGCGACTCAGCCGTAGAGTGATGAGGCCCCAGGCGACTGTCCCTCTGGGCTTCCCACTCTTCACTGAAGCCACCATCGTCACTCTCTGTCACTGGGTCTTGTGACCACTTTCTGTGCCTTCAAGAAAAAGTGGATATCGAAGCTGTAATACTTGGAAAATTCTCTTTATACCTTTAAGCAAATTACATGGGAACAGTAATTTACCTGTCGTCGTAACTAGGTGAGTTGGCTGGCCCTTGAACAACAAATCAAGGGTTATTTCAGTGCCCGCTGGTTGCTTCCACAACAGCCATTTCTCCCCTTATTTCCTGAGGGCAGAGTCATGATTTATTTGGGTTTCCACCTCTCACCCATGACTCTGGTGGTTAATTCTGTTCAGTCCGAGCTAAGCGTGGTCACCCCACCCTTCCTCTTCCCAATGAACGCTCTAAGGCTGTGGGGCTCGTACCAGCCAACGTGTGGTGAGACAAAATCTGCTGGAAAGCGGGGGACACTTGTTCACTCTTTATGAGACTCAGGAAGCCACAAGCAGCCCCTCGTTCTCCTGGATGTTGTCTTATCTGGATATGATACCTGGCACTGCAGCTGTCATCTTGTGACCATGAGGAGCAGTGCGCCGAGGACCAAGCCCACACGTAAGGATGGCAGAGCAGGAAGGTGGGAAAGAACTCGGACCTCTGATAATTATCAAGTCATAAAATGAGCCAAGACTTCTGGTCACATGAGACAACATTTTCTCTGATCTTTGCAGCTGGTGGCACTCGCTAACTGATGGCACCCACCGCTGGCTCCAGTGACTGAGTCATAAAAGCAGACCACGACTAGAGGGTGGAGGATGGGGAGGAGCAAGGGAGTTTTCTTACGGGCTAGTCATTTTGTTATCATGACTAGGTCTGACTGAAAACGGTGAGTATAACATGACTGTCTCCAGAACCTTCCATACGTCAAAAAACAGTTAAAATACATAAGTGGAGTTGATAATATTTTTTCTCACTTATTTTATTTTTTATACAAGTAATAGATGCTCAAATTCATTCATCTACCACAAATAAATGAAGCTTGTACATTTCTTACTTGCATGGACTTTTTTTTGAGAGAGGTTCTAGCAATTTTGTATTTTTAATTTGATTTTTTCCTTACCCAGGTCTCCACAAAACCCGAATCTTCTCTGAGCTTGTTTATAAAATCATAAAAGTGCAAGATTTAGAAATAAAAACAGCAGTCCCTGCCCTATCCTTCCTCATTTCTCATCCCCATCCTACTTCTAACCGCTTTGGCTGTTTTGGCATTTACCTCCATAATTAATTATAAACCACATGTTCATAGTGCTGGATCTTAATTTTTTTTTTTAAGGTACAGACAACCCCTCAGTTCTATTATTTTTTCCTCTTACAGACCTATACCCCTTTGTTCCAATCTAACTTCTAATTCCCGTAACACACTAGTTTTCAACTGGGGGTAGCACCTCCCTTACACGGGGTGGTTGGAAATAACTAGGATGGGGGTAGTTTTTGGTTATTGCAACCTCCACGCCACTCCTGGCATTTAGTGGATGAGTGAGGGGCCAGGCATGTAAAACATGCCATATGCTGTGCTGAGAGGAGTCCACACAATGAAGAGTCCACACAATGAAGAGTGCCCACCCAAATCACCAAGTGAACTCCCACTGAGTGAGTTCGTCCAGCTCTTCCTCCTTTCAAGGTCCCTGCCCATGGTGCTTCCCCTTCTGGAAAGCTCTTCCACTCTTCAGCTGGCCATCTCCTTTTATCACTTCCTCAGGGAAACCTTCCTGACTTTCTAGAATAAATGAGAATCTTCCACTATAGACTTTGATAGCAACTTACACTTTTCCTTTGTAGAGCTTATCACAAACTGAATGAACTGTCTGTTGAACATGTGTGTCTCCCCAAATTGGCTATAAGCTCACAGGAACAGGACCTCTGATTCAGTGCCCTATCCCCAGTACGGAAAAATACTTGGCACATGGTCAGGTACTCAATCTACACTTGTCAAAAGAATAAAATCTTGATGTACAAAAACAAACTCAAACTCATATATACTCATAGGTAACTAATCTTTAGCTGAACAAGGTTAACACAATACCCAGACCTGGAGCAACTGTCTCCTTCATTTCCCACTTCTCTAACCAGTCTATAGCTGGTCTAATCCCAGCCTGATTTACTACCTCGGTCACTGCAGAATGGGCCAAATATCTTTGGGTCCCAAATACGAATTGCCAGTTCAAAGTGTCCACCTCCAGTTACTCAAATGCTATATCAGCAGTTTTCTCTTCTCTATAAAACCTGAATTCTCCCTTTCCTGACAAACTGCATCTCAATTAAAGCCCTTTCTCTAACTTTTATTTTGCCTTTGTCTGCTTCCTCATAAGGTTAGTCTTGTTTTTCTTTAAAAAAAAAAAAGTTTCCTTTCTTTTTGACTATTGATATCAGGCTGTTATTCCTCAACTCTTTCTAACTACAACTCCTCCTAACCTGCGTTTGCCTTAACATCTTCTGTAGTGTCCACAAGTGGGGCTTTCAATCTCCTATCCTAGGTCATTATTCTTATCCTCTTCCAAAAGTCAAGTCTATCTGGATATTTTATCTTCTTAGCATAAACATCACATCTCAAATCAAATTATATTTAAGTTACCCTGACCTTGTCAGACAAGGAGCTCTCATTTTTACGTATTTGAAGACCTTTCTAAAATCATAGCCTCAACTTGAACATTTTCATACTGGTATTAATGGTAGAAATTCCTAACCTAGGCTGATTGTCAGGTTTGGAGCATGTGAATTCAACTATTTATCTGTTTGCTGGGTGTTACTACAGTTTCCAGGAGATTCTCAAAACAGTTCATGACCAGTGAAAGTACTTAAAATCATTGCTTCATAACTCATAAAATGACAATGATCCCCCAAATCAGGAAATAATAAAATAAAAGCCACTTACTTTGTGCATTGTAATTGGAGTTTTTGGATACCTTCCTTTGGGCTTCTGGGTCTCCTTCTGCCATATTCACCAACCATACCATCGTTGCTGTTGAGAGAAACAAAAGTCCAGGTAAACACTGGGAACACAGAAGGAAGGCTCACAGAGAGCAGGCTGTTATTTCTCCACACAAATCAGAGAAACAACCAGAAGTAAATTCATATTAAAAATCACAAAAGGTCTCTTTGATTTTAGTAGATCAAAGAAAAAATTCTGAAACTGGATGTTTATTGTGGCCTTCAAACTGCAGCTGCTATAATAAAACTTTTCATTATCACTTACAGTCCCTGAAAAGTAACCAGAAGGAAGATTCTTTTTCACTATTGAAATAGGGCTGTTATTCCTCAACTCCTTCTAACTACAACTCCTCCTAACCTGTGTTTGCCTCAACATCTTCCACAGTGGGCCTTTCAATCTCCCAGCCTAGTAGGAAGTCAAGAAACACCTGGAGGAATAGGAAAATTTGACCTTGGAATGTGGAATGAAGCAGGGCAAAGACTAACAGAGTTTTGCCAAGAAAATGCACTGGTCATAGCAAACACCCTCTTCCAACAACACAAGAGAAGACTCTACACATGGACATCACCAGATGGTCAACATCGAAATCAGATTGAATATATTCTTTGCAGCTAAAGATGGAGAAGCTCAACAGAGTCAACAAAAACAAGACCAGGAGCTGACTGTGGCTCAGATCATGAACTCCTTATTACCAAATTCAGACTCAAATTGAAGAAAGTAGGGAAAACTGCTAGACCATTCAGGTATGACCTAAATCAAATCCCTTATGATTATACAGTGGAAGTGAGAAATAGATTTAAGGGCCTAGATCTGATAGATAGAGTGCCTGATAAACTATGGAATGAGGTTCGTGACAATATACAGGAGACAGGGATCAAGACCATCCCCATGGAAAAGAAATGCAAAAAAGCAAAATGGCTGTCTGGGGAGGCCTTACAAATAGCTGTGAAAAGAAGAGAGGCAAAAAGCAAAGGAGAAAAGGAAAGATATAGGCATCTGAATGCAGAGTTCCAAAGAATAGCAAGAAGAGATAAGAAAGCCTTCTTCAGTGATCAATGCAAAGAAATAGAGGAAAACAACAGAATGGGAAAGACTAGAGATCTCTTCAAGAAAATTAGAGATACCAAGGGAGTACTTCATGCAAAGATGGGCTTGATAAAGGACAGAAATTATATAGACCTAACAGAAGCAGAAGATATTAAGAGGTGGCAAAAATACATGGAAGAACTGTACAAAAAAGATCTTCATGACCCAGATAATCATGATGTGATCACTCATCTAGAGCTAGACATCCTGGAATGTGAAATCAAGTGGGCCTTAGAAAGCATCACTATGAACAAAGCTAGTGGAGATGATGGAATTCCAGTGGAGCTGTTTCAAATTCTGAAAGATTGAAAGACTAGAAATCTCTTCAGGAAAATTAGAGAGATGGGGAAACAGTGGAAACAGTGTCAGACTTTATTTTTTTGGGCTCCCAAATCACTACAGATGGTGACTGCAGCCATGAAATTAAAAGACACTTACTCCTTGGAAGAAAAGTTATGACCAACCTAGAAAGTACATTCAAAAGCAGAAACATTACTTTGCTGACTAAGGTCCTTCTAATCAAGGCTATGGTTTTTCCTGTGGTCATGTATGAATGTGAGAGTTGGAGTGTGAAGAAGGCTGAGCACCGAAGAATCGATGCTTTTGAACTGTGTTGTTGGAGAAGACCCTTGAGAGTCCTTTGGACTGCAAGGAGATCCAACCAGTCCATTCTGAAGGAGATCAACCCTGGGATTTCTTTAGAAGGAATGATGCTAAAGCTGAAACTCCAGTGCTTTGGCCACCTCATGTGAAGAGTTGACTCATTGGAAAAGACTCTGATGCTGGGAAGGATTGTGGGCAGGAGGAGAAGGGGACAACAGAGGATGAGATGGCTGGATGGCATCATGGACTCGATGGACGTGAGTCTGAGTGAACCCCGGGAGATGGTGCTGGACAGGGAACTGGCATGCTGAAATTCATGGGGTCACAAAGAGTTGGACATGACTGAGCGACTGAACTGGACTGAAACTTTATAAAAATATAATATTTTATATATATTTGGCAACAATATTTTTTTTTGCTATGGTTATGCTTCTGAAATTTACCTACGTTGATACATGCAGCTCCGGTTCACTCAATTTTATTGTTGTTTAAAAAAAAAAGAAGTTTTTTTCTCTATTCTCTTGTTAGCTAGTTGATGCTACAATGAACGTTTGTACTTGCATCCTTGTACTCAACTGTGAAAATTTCTTTTGGCTATTACTTACCTAGGAATGAATTGTTTGACTGTAGACATAGACATCTTCGTCATTAATGGATTTTGACAAACTGCTCTTCAAGTATGGTTTCACAAAGATTTTATAAGATTATATGATAAAAATTCATACTCATTAAAGAACACCTGGGAACACTGGAAAATTAGAAGAACTAAAAATATCTATATTACATCTAAAAAATCTTTTCTTATATGCCTTTTATTTATAAAACTGTGACCATAATATGCAACTTCTGGCTTGCTTTTTTATTATATTATAAGTGTGTCTTTGTGGTATTATAAACTTTTATTAATGTCATTTCTAACAACTGTATAACATTTCATGAAATGAATATGCCATCATTTACATCATAATTTCCCATTGGGTAATTTGATTACCTTCTTTTCACCAGTTTAAATAGCATTTAAACAATATTTAATTATATTATTTAAATAACATAATTTTAATATAACATATTATAAATGTTTCATATTATTCTGGGTCTGTCTTCTTATTTTAATATTATAGTATGTACATAATCTATGCCCACCATTGAATTCTGTAAGCCACAGCACAAACGGAGTCACACAGGAGATGTTTTATTTTCCTAGGTAGAGAGAATTCCATACTAACACTTAGATAATCTGAGACGTTGGATAATTTGAATCAAGTGGTTAAATATTTTTAAAGGATCCATCTGAAGGGTTTCTATGAAATCCTACCTGAAAAAGTATCATTCCTGCATTTCAACAAATTTGTTTTGGACTCTGGGAGCTGCTGACTATTGAAATGGCTGAGAAGAATAAGAAGTGATTCACTGCTTTTGTTTTTCTTCTAAGACTATATCCTCCACCATTTCCAAAGTTAACATATTGTGGAGAACGTGTGTGCATGTAAGAGACACAGTTTCTAAACTTTTTTCTATCCTTTGTCGTTTGTAGTTTTGAACAAGCTGTCATAATAAGGTCACAGTACAGGCTCAGCCTTATGTTAACAACTTTTTGGAGCTGAAACAGAATTCTCTTGAGAAGGCTTCACAGCAGTGTTTGGCATGTGAACAAAAAATATCAAAGAAAGAATGACAGTTTTCCTGTGATGGGTATTCACTATGCGATCAAAAATCTGGAATATCGATTATAAGGTAGAAGGAGGCTGAACTTAAAAGATACATAAAACACAAATGTGGATTTATAATGCAGCTGAAACAGATTAATTTCCCCACTGGTTCCGTTTATTTCATAATAGGCCCCACCATTATTCAAGCCTCAAGAAAGATTTTCTTCCTAGGCAATTGTTTGGATAAAATGACAAATAGATTTCAAGTGAGAGGATTCAGTATAGATTGGCAAGCTCAGTGAAGTTTCTGCCCTCAGCTTTGATAGAATAGTAGAAAGAAAGCTGAAGCAGCTACACTCTGCCAAGAAGAAAACTTTCTGAGCTGCCACTATTGTTGTGTACCTTGAGCTTGTTACTGTTCAAATGTATGACATTATCATAGTTAATGAGGCTAAAGCAATAGAAGGAAATCAATGGATTAATAAAGGGAATACAGAAGTGGTGAATAAAAGAAGGTAAGAGAGGTGTGGGTTTTGGTTAAGTAGAAATTTTGCCTCAGAGGGACATAATGTGCTTTAGCTCACTAAACACTAGGCAAAATTGTGAACAAAAATATAAGACTCTCAAGTTTTCCAGTGTCATCAATCATCTTAAATTTGGGGCACAGTGTACAAGTCCATAACTTGAACTTTATCTGACAATCCAGCTTTATTTTCCATATCTCCCCTCCAATAGTACCCCAGCTACACGGAAGGCTGATTCTTGCTGAGATATCTTTGCATATTTCAATTCTCCAGTCTAGAACATGATTATTTCTGAGGATTTATGAACTGCTTTTTGTTTTGGAAATACTATACTTGAAGTTTTTATCTGTCTAATACCCTTGACTGTTCCCCATTTCTGATCCAAATCTGAAAGTTCTGATTTAGTAGAAGTGAGATGGCAGATTCTTTCACCAAGCTTATTCTAGTAGAATCTAGATGGGGAGGATCCTGCTGCCTATTGGGTCATCAAGATGGAAAAAGCTCCTTACATTGGAGAAATAAAGATAAGCAGAGTGCAAGATAGCAGCCTTGAGATCATAGGCTTTAATTCCACATGCAAACAATGATAAAGTCAACTTGCTTGTTCAGTCACTATGTTGAATTCTACTCTTTGCAACCCCATGGGTGGCAGCATGCTGGACTTCCCATCCTTCACTGCTTCCTGGAGTTTGCTCAAGCTCATGTCCATTGAGTCAGTGATACCCATCCAACGATCTCGTCCTTTGTTACCCCTTTCTCCTCCTGCTCTCAGTCTTTTCCAGTATCAGGGTCTTTTCCAATGAGTTGGCTCTTCATATCAGGTAACCAAGGTGTTGAAGCTTCAGCTTTAGCATCAGTCTCTCCAATGAATATTCAGGATTGCTTTTCTTTAAGACTGACTTGTCTGATCTCATTGCTGTCCAAGGGACTCAAGAGTTTTCTCTAGCACTACAATTCAAAAGCATCAATTCTTTAGCACTCAGCCTTCTTCATGCTCCAACTCGCACAGTCATACATAACTACTGGAAAAATCATTGCTTTGACTAAATGGACCTTTGTTAACACAGTGATAACCTTTGCTTTTGAATACACTGTCTAGGTTTGTCATGACTTTCTTTCCAAGGAGCAAGCATCTTTTAATTTCATGGCTGCAACTAAGATGGACTGTTCCTCTAAGGTAACTCTAGAAAATAATAAGATGGAAACTGTGTCATCAAAAGTATAAAAACTTTGAAATGTGTTCTAGTTTAAGTATATGTGAACCTTACAGTAACCACAAAGAAAAACTTTATAGTAAATGCACAAAAGAAAAATAGAAAGGAATTTGAACATAACACTAAAGAAAACTACCAGAACACAGGGAGAGGAAAGATAAGACAAAAAAGACATACAGGAACTAGAAAAACATTGAGAAAACAAACAAAATGGTAATAAGTACCTACCTCTTGACTTCCCTAGAGGCTTAGATGGGAGATCTGGGTTCAACCCCTGGGTCAGGAAGATCCCCTGGAGAAGGAAATGGCAATCCACTCCAGTACTATTTCCTGGAAAATCCCATGGACAGAGGAGCCTGGTAGGGACCCCAGTAGGGCTCCATGGGGTCACAGAGTCGGAAATGACTGAGCAACTCTTCAGTTTCACTTTCTTTCACTTACCTCTTAATAATTACTTTAAACATAATGGACTAAATGTACCATTCAAAAGATGTAGAGTGTCTGAATGAAAAAAAAAGTAAGATTTATACATATGCTGCCTACAAGAGACTAATTCTAGAGCTAAACACAAGAGACTAATTTTAGAGCTAAACACACACATAGACTGAAGGTGAAGGAAGGAAAAATTTATTCCATGCAAATGAAAATTGAACAAAAACACCAGAGTATCTATACTCATAAGACCCCAGTAGGGCTCCATGGGGTCACAGAGTCGGAAATGACTGAGCAACTCTTCAGTTTCACTTTCTTTCACTTACCTCTTAATAATTACTTTAAACATAATGGACTAAATGTACCATTCAAAAGATGTAGAGTGTCTGAATGAAAAAAAAAGTAAGATTTATACATATGCTGCCTACAAGAGACTAATTCTAGAGCTAAACACAAGAGACTAATTTTAGAGCTAAACACACACATAGACTGAAGGTGAAGGAAGGAAAAATTTATTCCATGCAAATGAAAATTGAACAAAAACACCAGAGTATCTATACTCATATCAGACAAAATAGACTTTAAAACAAACTCTGTAATAAAAGACAAAGAAGGACACTACATAAAAATAAAGGAGTCAATCCAATGAGGAGATATACATTTGTAAATGTATATGCACCAAACATTGAAGGATAAAGATATATAAAGCAAATATTAATGGACTTAAAGGGAGAAATCAGAAGCTGTGTAATAATATACGAGTATAAGAGGATTTTTACAAGCCATTTACATGATCCAGACAGAAAATCAACAAGGATACATTGTCCAAAAAAGGACACATTAGGAACTTCTCTAGTAGTCCAGTGGTCAGTGATTCCACTGCAGGGAGCTCAAGTTCAATTCCTGATCAGGGAACTAAGCATCCCACATGCCCCACAGCATGGCCTAAAAAAAAAATTTTTTTTTGAAAGACTCATTTGATCAAATAAACTTAGTAGATAAATATAGAATATTTCATCCCAAACAGCAGAATATGCATTCTTCTCAAGCTCATATGAAAATTCTCTAGAATAGATCACATTTTGGGTCACAGGGCAAGTCTCAATACTTCACATCTAGAGGAACTAGAAGAAGAACAAATGAAGCTTCAAATTAATAGAAGAAAGAAAATAATAAAGACCACAGAAAAAATAAATAGAGAAAAATTAAAAAGGATCAATGAAACTACAAACGGGTTCTTAGGGGAAAAAAAATTGACAAGCCATTAGCTTGATTAATCAAATAGAGAAAAGTTTCAAAAAAGTAATACCAGAAATGAAAGGAGAAATTACAATGATGCCACAAAGATACAATGAGTCATAAAAGAGTACCGCAAACAATATTACCCACACATATGTGGACAATTAATCTACAAAAGGGAGGAAAGGACCAGACCTTCATGCTGTGAAAGGTTGAGAACAGGAGGAGAAGGGGGCAACAGAGGATGAGATGGTCGGATGACATCATTGACTCAATGGACATGAGTTTGAGCAAACTCTGGGAGACAGAGAAGGACAGGGAAGTTTGGCATGCTGCTGTCCATGTGTTTCAAAGAGTTGGACACACTGAATGACTGAACAATAACAACAAAGTCTCTTCAATAAACAGTGTTGGAAAAACTGGATCGGTTCAGTTCAGTCACTCAGTCCTGTTCGACTCTTTGTGACCCTATGAATCACAGCATGCCAGGCCTCCCTGTCCAGCACCAATTCCCAGAGTTCACTCAGACTCATGTCCATCGAGTCCGTGATGCCATCCAGCCATCTCATCCTCTGTCATCCCCTTCTCCTCCTGCCCCCAATCCCTCCCAGCATCAGAGTCTTTTCCAATGAGCCAACTCTTCGCATGAGTGACCAAAGTACTGGAGTTTTAGCTTTAGCATCATTCCTTCAAAAGAAATCTCAGGGCTGATCTCCTTCAGAATAGACTGGTTGGATCTCCTTGCAGTCCAAGGGACTCTCAAGAGTCTTCTCCAACACCACAGCTCAAAAGCATCAATTCTTTGGCGCTTAACTTTCTTCACAGTCCAACTTTCACATCCATACATGACTACTGGAAAAACCATAGCCTTGACTAGATGGACGGACCTTAGTCGGCAAAGTAATGTCTCTGCTTTTGAATATGCTATCTAGGTTGGTCATAACTTTTCTTCCAAGGAATGTGTCTTTCAATGTCATGGCTGCAGTCACCATCTGCAATGATTTTGGAGCCCCCCAAAATAAAGCCTGACACTGTTTCCCCATCTATTTCCCATGAAGTGATGTGACCAGATGCCATGATGTTAGTTTTCTGAATGTTGAGCTTTAAGCCAACTTTTTTACTGGATCAGTTCACTTCACTCGCTCAGTCGTGTCCAACTCTTTTCGACCCCGTGAATCGCAGCATGCCAGGCCTCCCTGTCCATCACCATCTCCTGGAGTTCACTCAGAGTCATGTCCATCGAGCTGGTGATGCCATCCAGCCATCTCATCCTCTGTCTTCCCCTTCTCCTCCTGCCTCCAGTCCCTCCCAGCATCAGAGTCTTTCCCAAGGAGTCAACTTTTCACATGAAGTGGCCAAAGTACTGGAGCTTCAGCTTCAGCATCATTCTCTCCAAAGAAATCCCAGGGCTGATTTCCTTCAGAATCGACTGGTTGGATCTTCTTGAGGTCCGAGGGACTCTCAAGAGTCTTCTCCAACACCGCAGTTCAAAAGCATCAATTCTTCGGCACTCAGCCTTCTTCACAGTCCAACTCTCACATCCATACATGACCACTGGAAAAACCATAGCCTTGACTAGACAGACCTTTGTTGGCAAAGTAATGTTTCTGCTTTTGAATATGCTATCTAGGCTGGTCATAACTTTTCTTTCAAGGAGTAAGCGTCTTTTAATTTCATGGCTGAAGTCACCATCTGCAGTGGTTTTGGAGCCCACAAAAATAAAGTCTGACACTGTTTCTACTGTTTCCCCATCTATTTCCCATGAAGTGATGGGATTAGGCTGGTCATAACTTTTCTTTCAAGGAGTAAGCGTCTTTTAATTTCATGGCTGCAGTCACCATCTGCAGTGGTTTTGGAGCCCACAAAAATAAAGTCTGACACTGTTTCTACTGTTTCCCCATCTATTTCCCATGAAGTGATGGGATCAGATGTCATGATCTTTGTTTTCTGAATGTTGAGCTTTAAGCCAACTTTTTCACTCTCCACTTTCACTTTCATCAAGAGGCTTTTTAGTTCCTCTCCACTTTCTGCCATAAGGGTGGTGTCATCTGCATATCTGAGGTTATTGATATTTCTCTTGGCAATCTTGATTCCAGCTTGTAGCCACATGCAAAAGAATGAAACTAGAAAACTACTCACACTATACACAAAAATTATCTCAAATGTAATACTGATGCTATGAGTTCTTAGAAGAAAACATAGGCAATAACCACAATGACATTGGTTTTAGTGATGTTATTTTGGATTTGACTCCAAAGGCAAAGTTAACTGTATGGTTTCACCCATATGTAGGATCTAAAAAAAAAAGCAAATAAGCAAACAAAATAAAACAAAAGCCAATTCATATACTCAAAGAACAGATTAGTGGTTATCAGAGGTGACAGTGGTGGTAGGGGATGGGCAAAATGTGAAAGTGCATACAATGGTACAGTTCATGGGTAACTTTTTCACAGAAATTTAAAAACTTTCTAAAATTAATATGGAATTGCAAAAGACTGTAAATAACTAAAGCAATCTTGAACAAAAAGAACAAAGTTGCCGCCATCACACTACTGATATTGGAATATACTACAAAACTACAGTGATAAAACAAGCACAGTACTGTTGTAAAAGATAAATAAAACAACAGAACAGAATACAAATCTGAGAAAAATCCATGCATTTTTGGTGAATGAATATTTGAGAAGGATATCAAGAGCATATAGTGGTGGCAGGGTCCTTGGCCTCTAGATGTCAGTAGTGTCTCCTAGTTGTAACAACCAAAAATATTTCCAGACATTGCCTCTTGATCTGTCCCCTGGGGTGAGGGGCATGCAAACTCACCCCTGGGTGAGAACCAATTAAAGGCATAGGACAGAAAGGTGTTTATTGAGCCATTCTCATAACTTTTCTGAAACCTTTTCCAAGTAAACTTTAGAAAAAAGATAGACCACACATCAAAGTATTTACTGATGTAAAAATACAGTGTTAAAAAAAAATGGAGAAAGAATGTCTCTTCAATAAATGGTGTTTGGAAAACTGCTTTTCCACTAGCAGAAGAAAGAAATTGCTTTGCAAGAAATCATTTGCTATATACCAGAAACTAATACAAGATTATAAATCAACTATATTTCAATAAAAAAATTAAAAAAATCATTAACGACTTAAACATAAGACCTGAAACCATAAAATCTGTAGTAAAAGTCATAAGAAAAAAATCTCCTTCATTTTGGTTTTGGTGATGATTTCTTGGATAAGATCTCAAAAGCAAGAAAACAAAAGCAAAAATTAACAAGTGGGATTGCATCAGATAAAAAAGCTGCACAGCAAAGTAAGAAATAAACAGAGTAAACAGACAGCCTATAGGAGAAAGTATTTGCAAACCATACATCTGACAAGAAGTTAGTATCCAAAACAGTAGGTAAACATTAAACATTGAATTTCCCAATAACTGGAAAATCAATAATCTGATTTTAAAATGGGAAAATGATCTAAATATATATTCTTCAAAAGAAGCTATACAAATGGCCAACAGCTATATGAAAAGAAACAATATCTCTAATCATCAGGAAGATGTAAATCAAAGCCATAATGAGATGCCACTTCACCCCTGTTAGAATTGCTACTATCAAAAAGACAAAAAGGTGACTGTCAGTGACAATGTGGAGAAAGGGAACTCTTGTGGACTGTTGGTGAAAATATAAATTGGTGCAGCTATTATGGAAAATAGTAGGGAGTTTCCTAAACAAATTAAAAATAGAAGTACCATATAATCCAGCAATCCAACTTCTGGGTATATATGGAAATGAACTCCTTATGTTGAGGAGATATCTTCACTCCTATGTACACTGCAACATTATTCACAAGAGCCAAGATGTGGAAAACAGTATAAGTAATCTGTCAGTGGATGAATAAATAAAGAGAATGTGTTATAAACATACAGTAGAATATTATTCAGCCATGAGGAAGAAGGAAATCTTGTCATTTGCAGTAACATAGATAAACCTTAAGATATTAAGTTAAGGAAAACAAACCAGACCAGTTATGTAGGATATATAAATTCTAATGATACAGCATGGTGATTATAATTACTAACACTGTATTGTATATTGAAAATTTGTGAAGAGTTGATCCTAACTGTTCTCACCATATACACACACAAATGGTAACTGTGAATAGATGGCTATATTAATAAATGATTGTAGCAATCATTTCACAGTGTATATGTATATCAAAACATTATTGTACTCAAGTATATTTAATATTCATTAAAGAATAATTGCAGTCCTTAATCAGTCAGTCAAGTTTCTTATCTCTTCTCAGACCCCAACAGCATTTGTTAGGTCATCAACTTTTATACTGCACATTCCTTTTTGTACACTCAATATAAAGAAAATATAAAAATTCTTTTATGTGGAAAAATAAAATAAAAATAAAAATTCTTTTATATCTTGCAAACATGCGGCAGCATTATTCATTGTAGCAGATTTTTAAAAATATATTCCTTAGGATTTTCTATGTACATGATTATGTCATATGCAAATAAAATTTTATTTCTTTCTAATTGTGGTTGTTCAGTCATGAAGTCATGTCAACTCTTTCTGACCACATGGACTGCAGCATGCCAGGCTTCCCTGTCCTTCACTATCTCCCAGAGCTTGCTCAAACTCATGCCCATTGAGTCAGTGATGCCATCCAATCATCTCATCCTCTGTGGCCCCCTTCTTTTCTTGCCCAGCATCAAGGGCTTTTCCAGTGAGTCACTCTTTGCTTCAGGTGGCCAAAGTACTGAAGCTTCAGCTTTAACATCAGTCCTTCCAATGAGTATTCAGGCTTGATTGCCTTTAGGGTTGACTGATTTCATCTCCTTTCTGTTCAAGGGACTCTCAGAAGTCTTCTCTAGCACCACAGTTCAAAAGCATAAATTCTTTGGTTTTCAGCCTTCTCTATGGTCCAACTGCCACATCTGTACATGACCACTGGAAAAAAACATGTTTTTGACTATAGGGACCTTTGTCAGCAATTTGTCTTTTTAATAAAAAGAAAGTAAAAGACAGGCAGAGACAGGAGATGGAAGGACGAGTTCAGACAATTACTGAGTTCTCTTTCCATTCCTTGAGGTGCATATTGTGGCTTTGGCACCTTTTATTTTTCTGATTCTATGTGTTATATAACCCTTCTAATTAACCCTCCCACAAACTTTAATATTTTTTGTTGGAATTTTTCTTTAGTTGTAACAATTCTAATACAATTTTCATTCTGTGTGTTCCCATTACATCCTGGACTTATCTCTACCTTATTACTTCATTTTGATAATATGCTCTCATTATATATCTGCACCTCCTGAAAGACCCAGAGTGTCTCAGAAGTGTCTCAGTCATCACCTAAAAATGTCTCAGTCATCACTTTACAGGCAGTGTCTTACACATCTCATCATGTAATCATACTTAGTAAATGTCAACCTGAAACATACCAAGAAGCAATAACCTTGGAAGGGTTTTTTTTTTAGTACATATATGTATATAAAACTGAATACCAGTGTGTAATTTTATTGGCTAGAAATTATTAATTTCCTTTTAGGTAGTAGCGTCTGCCTCTGATGCGGGAGACCTGGGTTCAATTCCTGGGTCAGGAAGATCCCCTGGAGAAGGAAATAGTAACCCACTCCAGTATTCTTGCCTAGAGAATCCAATGGACAGAGAAGCCTGGTAGGCTACGGTTCATGGGGTCACAAAGAGTTAGACATGACTGAGCAACTTCACTTCACTTCACTTCAGGTAGTTTAAATTTAGGTATGCATTATAAGGAAATCTAAGACACTGCACTGTCTTCAATGAATAATATTCGATCTTATTGCAAAATTGTTTTCCATCCACCAAAATTTGTTGTTGTTGTTGTTGTTGATCAGTTGCCCAGTCATGTCTGACTCTTTGCAACCCCATGGACTGCGGCATGGCAGGCATCCCTATTCTGCACCATCTCTTGGTGTTTTCCCAAGAGATGGGCAAACTGATTCATGTTCATTGAATCATCCAACCATCTCATCCTCTAATGCCCTCTTCTCCTGCCCTTGATCTTTCCCAGCATCAGGGACTTTTCCAATAAGTTTTCTGTTCACATCAGCTGACAAAATACCGGAGTTTCAGCATCAGTCCTTCCAGTTAGTATTCAGGGTTGATCTCCCTTAAGATTGACTGGTTTGTTCTTGCTGTCCAAGGGACTATCATGAGTCTACTCCAGCACCATAGTTTGAAGGCATCAATTCTTTGGCGTTCTACCTTCTTTATGGTCCAGCTCTCACAACTGTATGTGACCACTGCGAAGACCATAGCCTTCAGTATATGGACCTTTGTTGACAGAGAAATGTCTCTACTTTTCAACACACCGTCTAGGTTTGTCATTGTTTTCCTGCCAAGAAGCAGTCATCTGATTTCATGGCTGCACTGTCTGCAGTAATTTTGGAGCCCAAGAAGAGGAACTCACACTGCGAGACCATAGCCTTCAGTATATGGACCTTTGTTGACAGAGAAATGTCTCTACTTTTCAACACACCGTCTAGGTTTGTCATTGTTTTCCTGCCAAGAAGCAGTCATCTGATTTCATGGCTGCACTGTCTGCAGTAATTTTGGAGCCCAAGAAGAGGAACTCTGTCATGGCTCCCACATTTCCCCCTTCTATTTGCAATGAAATAATGGGGCTGGAGGCCATGATCTTAGCTTTTTTTTTTAATATTTAGTCATAAGCTGGCTCTTTTATTCTCCTCCTTCACCCTCATCAAGATGCTTTTTAGTTCCCCTTTGCTTTCTGCCATTAGAGTGGTATCATCTGAATATCTTAGATGTTAATGTTTCTCCCACCTATCTTGATTCCAGCTTGTAACTCATCTGGCCTAGCATTTCTCAGGTGTTCAGCATATAGGTTAAACAAACAGAGTGTCAGCTGACAGCCCTGCTGTACTCCTTTCTTGATCTTGAACCAATCAGTTGTTCCATACAGGGTTCTAATTGTTGCTTCTTGACTCACACACAGATTTCTCAGGAGACATACCAGAATACCAGAGATGGTCTGGTATTCCCATCTCTCTAAGAGTCTTCCACAATTTGTCAAGCTCCAGACAGTTAAAGGCTTTAGTGTAGTCAATAAAACAGAGATAGATGTTTTTCTGAAATTCCCTTGCTTGCTTTATAATCCAGCGAATGTTGGCAATTTGATCTCCAGTTTCTCTTTGTTTTCTAAACCCAGCTTGGACATTTGTATGTTCTTGGTTCACATACTGCTGAAGCCTAGCATGCAAGATTTTAAGCATGACCTTACTAACATGGGAGATAAGTGCAATCGTCCAGTGGTTAGCACTTTCTTTGGTACTACCCTTTTTGGGAACTGGGATGAAGATTGACCTTTTCCAGTCCTGCAGCCACTGCTAAGTCTTCCAGATTTCTTGACACAATGAATGCACAACCTTGATGGCATCATCCTTTAGGGATTTGAATAGTTCTGCTGAAGTTTCACTACATCCACTAGCTTTATTAACATCAGTGCTTCTTAAGGCCCGGTTGACTTCACACCCCAGAAAGTCTGGCTCTGGGTGGCTAACCACACCATTGTAGTAATCCACTTCATTAGGATCTTTTTTATACAGATCTTCCATGTATTCTTATCATCTCATCTTGATCTCTTCAGCATCTACTAGGTCTCTCCCATTTTTATCCTTTATTGTGCCCATCTTTGGGTGAAATGCTCCCTTGACATCTCCAATTTTTTTTTTGAAGAGATCTCTAATCTTTCCTCTTTTTTTTTCCTTTCTGTTATTAAGCACTGTTTATTGAAGAAGTCCATCTTGCCTCTTCTAGCTATTCTTTTGGAGCTGTGTTTAATTGGATGTATCTTCCCCTCTCTCCCTTGCTTTTCACTTCTTTTTGTTCTTCCACTATTTGTAAAGCCTCGTCAGATAACCACTTTGCCTTCTTGCTTTTCTTTTTCTTTGCACTGGTTTTGTTCACTGCCTCTTGTACAGTCTTATGGACCTCTGTATATAGTTTTTCAGGCACACTGTTAACTAGATCTAGTCCCTTGAATCTATTCATTACCTCTACTGCAAACTGGTACAGGATTTGATTTATTAGTGGCTATTAAATCTATAAGTCTGACACTGTTTCCACTGTTTCTCCATCTATTTCCCATGGAGTGTTGGGACCGGATGCCATGATCTTCGTTTTCTGATGGTGATTACAACCATGAAATTAAAAGACGCTTACTCCTTGGAAGAAAAGTTATGACCAACCTAGATAGCGTATTCAAAAGTAGAGACATTACTTTGCCGACTAAGGCCCATCTAGTCAAGGCTGTGGTTTTTCCAGTAGTCATGTGTGGATATAGAGTTGGACTGACTGTGAAGAAGGCTGAGCGCCGAAGAACTGATGCTTTTGAACTGTGGTGTTGGAGAAGACTCTTGAGAGTCCCTTGGACTGCACGGAGATCCAACTAGTCCATTCTGAAGGGGATAAACCCTGAAATTTCTTTGGAAGGAATGATGCTAAAGCTGAAACTCCAGTACTTTGGTCACCTCATGCGAAGAATTGACTCATTGGAAAAACTCTGATGCTGGGAGGGATTGGGGGCAGGAGGAGAAGGGGACGACCAAGGATGAGATGGCTGGATGGCATCACCAGCTCGATGGACATGACTCTGAGTGAACTCCAGGAGATGGTGATGGACAGGGAGGCCCGGCATGCTGTGACTCATGAGGTCGCAAAGAGTTGGACATGACTGAGTGACTGAACTGAACTGAAACCTATAAGAAGACAATGAATAAATTATGCCCTGACATCTAGTTGGAAAATTATTTTTTCCTTTGAAAGTCAAAATTTCATTTTTAAATTTCTAGTAATAAAAAATTGGTGATTCCCTCAGTGTCCTTGTATGTTATAGGTAAAATTAATGTAGATCTTGGACCTCAGAGTTTGAGTGTCCTGAATGTGAGTGTTGATATTTTTATTATTACTTATGGTGCTGAATTGTGGGACAGTGTAATTGGCCTCATATATTCTGCTAAATAGACATTAGACTTATTCTATGTCCCCTGAGGAGCAGCATAAGAAATATTGGGTATAACAATAATGTTACTTTGCTGCTCTCTCATCCATAAAATGGGTATAACAATAATATTGAATATAGTTAGAACTATGTGTATATTAAAAAAAACAGAGTTGTATTGTAGATTGAGTGGAATAATCTATAAAGAATATTTGCGTTGGGCTTACTTCACAGTTTACCATTGTGGCTGTTATTATCATTTGCTACATGATGGGTTAACCAAAAATATCAGAAAATAATTTTAAGCAAAGTGTATATTGTATAGAGGAGCCTTGTCTAGAACCTATCACACAGTTCCACACTCTCCTCCTACTCTAGGCTTACTTCCAGAGCAAGAATATATGGGTTTACAGAATAACCTGGACAATGGGGTGAGAAAACTCCATGTCCTGAAAAAAGAAACTTTTTATTTGGCTACGCCCCTGCAGCAACTTGCAGGGTACTAGTTCCCTGACTAGGGATTGAACCCATGCTCCGTGCTAAGAAAGCTTCGAGTCCTAACCACTAAACAGCCTGGAAATTCTCTAAGAGACTTCTAGTTGGAAAGCACTCTAGAAGTCATTTTCTGATGAGAGGAAACTCTAGTGCTTTTGTTTAAAATAACCAGTGATTTGAACTTTTTATAAGATAGTCTGCTCAGTTTAATAATAGATATAACTGTTAAGAACTTTCCTTATGTTGAAATGAGATTTGGCTCCCAGAAAATTAAATTCATTGTTTTTTTACATTGTTCCTTGGGGCACATAGGAAAAAAAAAACTAATTTCTCTCTGGCATACGTAATATATGAGGTCAACTATTATGTCCCCTACAAGCCTTTCTTCCCCTCTGGGACTTCAACCACAGCTCATATTCTCTTGAATTTAATCCTACCTTCTCAGAAACTCTTTTTAATGCTTATTTTAATGTTCCAAAATCTCATTCATTCTGATACCCCAAACTACATCTAAATGTATTCGATTAGCTCAGGGTAAAATAGGATAATATTCCTTATTCTGGTACTTTATATCCAATAATGCAGATAAAATAGAATAATTTTAGACAACCTCCTCATTTTGCAGATAATTAAAGTAGACCATGCACCTCATTAACATGTTTCTTTTTAGTGTGTATAAACCTACACATAATTGTTGCTCCTTACTAACCTTACCGAAAATTAAACCCTCAACTGTTTTGTGTATGTGTTCCTACATTTTTGGATGTGTGCTCTAGGTTTATTTAAACATGCTAAATTCTAGTGAGATTTAGCCTGTAATTAGATTCGAGGAAACCTTTTTTTGGTTCCTAAGTCTGGCATTCGGCACGTTGGCTTTCTCTCTGGTTTTTTCATGTTACTCACTAATTTGATTTCCATGCTATCAACGTTGGCTTGGTCTGATAGGAAGCCATATTTGTTTAAATATTCTATGAATGTTTAAAGACTTCCAGAAAACATTGACTGAAAGAAAACTAAGGTTGGAGTAAGTGATAGTGTTGGACTATAAACACAAAATTTACATTAACTGTGCATGAAAAAAAGGGTGAATAAGGAAGAGATGCTAATATTTTTGAATATATACATTTATGCCAGAACTTGTGCTAAGTACCACGCTCGCATTATGGTTGTAGCCCTACTCCAGTTCAGTGAGGTATTAAGTACTATCATTTTCTTTTTTTAAATTAATTTTTATATTAGAGAATATAATTGATTTACATTGTATTAGTTTCAGTTGTAAAGTGAAATGATTTAGTTATACAGAAATATATATATGTGTGTGTATGTATGTATGTATATATATATATATATATATATATATACTTATTTTTTTTTAGATTCTTTTCCCATATAGGTTATTAGAGATTTTTGAGTAGAATTCCCTGTGCTCTACAGTAGGTCTTTGTTGACTATCTGTTTTATATATAGCCGTGTGTATGTGTTAAACCTAATAAAGTAACAGTATTTTCATTTTGCAGGTGAAGATGTGTGCTGTGCTGTGTGCCTAGTCACTCAGTAACATCTGAGTTTTTGCAGCCCCATGGATTGTAGGCTCCCAAGCTCCCCTCTCCATGGGATTCTCCAGCCAAGAATACTGGAGTGGATTTCCATGCCTTCCTCCAGGGAAACTTCCCAATCCAAGGATCAAACCCAGGTCTCCCGCATCACAGGAAGATTCTTTACCCTTTGAACTATCTTAGTGAGGCTTAAAGGTGTTATTAGATATTTGACCTAATGGTATATATAGATTAAGTGATTGTACTAGATTTTGAGCCTGGATCTGTCAGCCTTGTTTCTCTTTATGCAGCTGAGGCCCACAGTAAACATCAGAGAAGGACTAGCTATCTCCCACTCACACTGCTGGATAAAAGACGATCTATTAGTTTAAGGTAATATTTTTTTCTATTTTGAGAGGAGTAAAAGGCTCCAGAGAGTTAAAATGAGTATAGTTTCTGGCTGGTTTTTAATGAATAACTAACAAGTTAGATCTAAGAAAATTAGCTGAGAAGAGACAAGCTTTAATTTCCCACTTACTTAGGTGAAAATACCTTAGTTACAGGAAAAATTGTTCTACTTAGACTTTGCTTTGGGGAGAGGCACAGTGAAATTTGTCTCTCAACTTCCAATAAGATATTAGCAACAGCTTTATTTTCAGAACAGGAAAATTCAGCTGAGGCAGGGAACTTGAAGAGTGCGGCCAGAAGTGAACTGCCTGGCATCTTTCAGGTCAGGTGAGGGTAAAATGAGATGTTGCAGAAGAAACATTTCTGGCAATTCCTGGAAGAGTTCCTGCAGGGCCATGTTAGCACTGAAGAAGAGGATCTATCAGGTGTAAGCGACTTCACACGAATCAGACACAGGACACTTTATGCTGTGAGTGCTGGCCCAAGTCCAGACAACATCGTATAAATGAGTTCTTCTTTGACATATAAATACTTAATCAGTTTTCTAATGTTTCAGAAAATATTAGTGTGGTGGAAAGGAAATACATGAGTCTTGATTCAGACTGTATGCAAATATCAGCTGCATCTCTTCCTAGTCGAGTGGTCCTGGATGCATTTTCTAACGTGGCCAGTTTCTCAACTGCATTAATGGCATAATAATAATAATCATAGTGTCATAGGGTGCTCAGAGGATTAAATTTAATATTATATATTAATGTAAAGAAGATGGCATATAGCCTACTATATAGTAGATGTTTAATATATTTTAAGTTTGATTTATTAATAAAAAGCTTAATGCACATTATAAAGCATTTACTCATAATTTATTATGTTCTAGGCACTATGTGTTAAGGATAGAAAACTTTTAAAAAATTTAATTAAAATAAAAAATTAATTTTAAAAGCTTTAAAAGATTAAGAAAACCTGACATTAGGTCACATGTTGTAACAGTGTGGGGGTTTATACTAGAGCCTTTGAAAGTGACTTTAATGGTAAAGAAAATCCCATGGAAATCTGCTAATGCAGGAGACATAGGAGACGCGGGTTCGATCCCTGGGTCTGAAATATCCCCTGGAGCTGGAAATGGCAACCCGTTCTAGCATTATTGCCTGGAGAATCCCATGGACAGAAGAATATACTGTTGGATATGATTGAATACCACCACAGTCTGTAGAGTTGGATTATTGGAGTTTTAATTCCAGATTTTCCAGCTACTAGCTATGTGATCATGAATAAGTTATTGAACCTCTGAATATCAGTTTACTCATCTTTAAAAATGGGAATGTTGATAGTAACAACCCCTCAATTACTTTGAGAATTAAACAATACAGATAATGTATAACACAATAAAGGCACGATGTCAGCTCAGGAAATACTAGCAAAAACTGTGAATCACCTCTTTACATGCATGTCTTTACCCTGTTGTAGATTTCTTGAACCTGAGCTTTATTGTACCTTTTCATGCCCCATCAATCATATCATGAACTTAATTAACACTTGTGTTAATTAATACTTGTTGAACATTAAGAGTTATCAGGTATCTTTAATTTCTCTCCAACTATGAGTTTGCCACTTGCAAAATTCTAGAATAGGCTAATTTACTTTAGTATTTGTTCAACCTGTGTGTGTTCTGCATGGATGCATGCAGACTCAGCCACTTCAATTGTGTCCAATTCTGTTTCTCTGTGGACTGTAGCCTGCCAGGCTCCTCTGTCCATGGGATTTTCCAGGCAAAAACACTGGAATGGGTTGCCATTTCCTCCTCCAGGGGATCTTTCTGACCCAGGGATTGAACCCTTATCTTCTGGCATCTCCTGCATTGCAGGCAGGTTCTTTACCTACCAAGCCATTGTGAAGCCCTTGGTGTGTGCTCTAACATTAAGTTATTGTGGTCTAGGACTATATAATGTTGCATTTGGGGGAGACAGTTTGAGAAAAATCTACTGAATTAGGTTGAGTAACTTAAATTCAAGCCATTGAATTATTTGTATAATCTCTTTCTATTTCAAGTCTTCATATATATTTTTTAATCTCCAGGTCTCCTGAGGTTACTGGGAGGGGCTAGGGCCTAGGAGCAAAGAGAAGGGGGCCAGAGTCAGCAACAATAAGTCACAAAAATGGAAATTATTGAATGTGTGTATGAATTGCCAGGCACAGTAATTATGCTATTTGCAACAGGTGGATAAAGCAATCATTATTAATGCTTTAATATATTTTTTTCTTGTGAGTTATCTTTTTCATGAACATTTGTGAGCATAGTTCCTGTACATTTCAGTATTTTCTAGGATTTGATACAACACTGTATCATAAACTTATATTCTTTATATTACATACTTATACAAAATATTATTACTTTTAGAAATTTTTATTGAGTGTAATATATATGAAATAAAAATGCACATTTTAATTGTACAATATGATCCTTGCATGCATGCTTAATCACTCAGTCATGTCTGACTCTTGAGTCTGCAGCCTGCCAGGCTCTTCTGTCATGGGGATTCTCCAGGCAAAAATACTGGAGTGGGTCACCATACTCTCCTCCAGGGGATCTTCCCATCCTAGGGATTGAACCCAGGTCTCCTGCATTGCAGACAGATTCTTCACCACATGAGTCACCAGGGAAGCTCCAAGTATATGATCAAGTATATGTTCTGAAAATATATTCTCCCATTGTGTGGCTTATATTTACATTTCCATAAAGATATTTCTTGAAAAGCAGAAGTTTTTAAGTTTGATGAAATCCAATTTACTTTCTTTCTATGGTTAGTATTTTTTGCAATATCATATTTTTTTATGTCTAAGAAACTTTTGCTCCCTGAAGGGCATAAATATTTTTTCTTAGAAACTTCAAATGTTCAGTTTTAATTTTTTGCATGGATTGACGTATGAACTGAGATTTATTTTTTAAAGGAAATTATTATAAATTCATTTTTAGTAAGTGTGTGATTACATTAAAATCAGAATATTGGAAAGAGAAAAATGTTACCCTCAGTTTCAAAATCTTAACACAACAATTTATCATATTAAGTCAGTTAGCTGAAATCTTTCTTCTCCCAATGTCTTAACTCACTTAAAATATTTATATATTTATAGTATATATACTTATATATAGTATATGTTTATACACTATATACACAGCATATAAAAATATGTATAGACTTAGGTAAAAGTCTGTAATAATAATAATAAATAGTAATTGATATGAATCAGGCAGTCACCATGTGGCAGTGAACATCTTACATACATTACTCTATTTGCTCTTCACAACCATTCTTGAGGTAAATAACTACTGCTATTTTTCTCATTTTACAGACAAAGAAAGAGGCCTAGAAAAATTAAGTAACTTCCCTACCACCATACAGATAATGATATAGAGCTGAAACTTGAACCCAAGCAATCTGGTTCTAGGCTACATTACTCTCACTAAGTATGAGATGTCTTTTTTTTTTTTAATTAGGGAAGTTTTATTGGCCCAACTGTTCCAACCACTTCAAATTCATTCTCTTTTCAGTGTGATAATTTTTGCTTTAACCATAAAACATTGAGGAGAGGAGAAGGCAAATTCAGGGAACTTTCAGCCATCATTTCCTCGAATACTTTTCAATCCTATCCTCTTTTTACCTCTCCTTGTGGGATTTGATAATGTGATTATTAGAGACTTTTATAATCATTTGAGTCCCTGAGGTGTTGCTCATTATTTTCATTTAAAGTCCCAGCACACAGCCTTCTCTGACACTCTCCCAGTGTGTTGAAGTGTGATGTATGATTATCTCATTACCATCAGGTAAGGATAGAAAGATTACCCAATCTGAAAGCAGAGAGAAAATAGCTCTCAATCAAATCAGTAGTTCCATCACAGAGGCTACTCTTTTAGAGTCCTTTGCTTAGAGACAACAAACTTCTTAGGAGGTGTTTCTTGTCTGTTTTGTTGTTGTTACCAAGATTGTGAGCTTCCCTAAATGTGCAGTGTTGAATATATTAGATAAAAAGAGAGGGAGAGGGTGGGATGATTTGGGAGAATGGCATCGAAACATGTATAATATCATATATGAAATGAATCGCCAGTCCAGGTTCAATGCATGATACTGGGTATTTGGGGCTGGTGCACTGAGACAACCCAGAGGGATGGTACGGGGAAGGAGGATGGGGGATTCAGGCTGGGGAATATGTGTATACCTGTGGCAGATTCATGTTGATGTATGGCAAAACCAATGCAATATTGTAAAGTAATTATCTTCCAATTAAATAAATTTATATTAAAAAAATAAAGCCCAGGAAATTCACCAATGCATTATCCCCTGGGTTCTTGTTTCATTTCAATATTTTTTAGCTGTTCTTAGTGAGAGAAGGCAATGACACCCACTCCAGTACTCTTGCCTGGGAAATCCCATGGATGGAGGAGCCTGTAAGGCTGCAGTCCATGGGGCCGCTAAGAGTCGGACACGACTGAGTGACTTCACTTTCACTTTTCACTTTCATGCACTGGAAAAGGAAATGGCAACCCACTCCAGTGTTCTTGCCTGGAGAATCCCAGGGTCGGGAGAGCCTTGTGGGCTGCTATCTGTGGGGTCGCACGGAGTTGGACATGACTGGTGGGACTTGGCAGCAGGCAGCAGCGGTGGGAGAAATAGGGAGAAGTGTTAATTACCTTGGTGTCTTTGTCAAGAGTCAGTTATGTATGTGTGAGAGCCTATTTTGGATTCCATCCTAATTCATTGACCTAAACATCGCAACCTATGTCAACTCCGTACTGCCAATTATTCTACTTAGAGTAAGTCTTGAAATCAGGCAATGTGAGTTCTCTAAATTCATTCTTTTTCAGTACTGCTTTATTTTAGGTTGTCTGAGTATCTGTATATATTTTTGAATGTGTCTTGATTTTAAGAAGAATGTCTGCAGGATTTTGGTAGAGATGGTGTTGATTCTACTGAAAGATTTCTCCATGAAAGTTAATTTCAGAACTCTGGACTTGGCCTGAGGTGTTCTACTCAAGTACCTACACTGTACTGACTTCTGGTTATAGCATGAAATGTACTGATTAATATGTTTTGCTTTGTAGTCATAAGCCCAAGGAATTTCAAAGTTGTATGTACCATCTTTTCAGCATTATTTATTGATAACAGTGGACTAGATTACTTGCATCTCATCTCAATGAGACTCTGGGGAAGGAAGTCCACTGTTGAGGCTGGTTACATTGCACAATTGCCAATGTGACCAACACAATATAAGAAATCATAGTTGAGATCCCATTTCAGAACCCCTGGTTCTAAAGTGCTCTCTGAACATTTTGGTAGTTTCTGATCCAAGACAGAAAATGTGTTTCCCTGTGAATCTTACAAAGGAGGGCAATTTGAGTTTGCAGGTAGACTCTAGAATGTTTAAAATGGCTGACAGCCCCTAAATATGGATGTTATATTATATTATTCTCCTGCAATAAACTTTATATTTGTAAGCTTTGTTATTTTGAGTCCTCTGAGTCTTATTTAACTACCAACCCTGCCTAACTGGCTCTGGTAGTACAGAAATAATTGATATTTTAACAATATTAAGTCTTTCAATCCATTAACATAGTTTTTCTTTTCATTTACTTAAGCCTTCTTTAATTTCTCTATATTTTCAAAATAGTATTTATTATAGAGCTCTTGCATATTAATAAAAATTCTTAAATATTTTGGGATTTTGTTGCTATTTTAAGCATTATTATTTTGTAAATTTACTTCCTAATTTTGATTGACAGTTTTCAGAAATATAATTTAATTTTTTTACTGACTTGCTATTATATTTTTATACTGACCTGGTGTCCCATGATCATGTTAAATTTAAAATTAATTGCAGTAATTTTATATATTTATTAGGACTTCCTACATAAACAATCATAGTGTCTTGGAATAAGGGCAGTTTTACTTTATAAAATCATTAGGCATATTTCTTTTTCTTGCCTTCTTGCCTTGCTAGAACCTCCATTACAATGTTAAAAAGAAAAGGTGAAAGCTGACATTCTTAATTCATTGACTTATCATTATAGAACTTAGCTAAAAGTTTTGCATAGACACCCTTCATCACATTGAGACAGTTCCCTCTGTTCCTAATTTGCTGAGATTTTTATTGTGCTTGCTGAATTTTCTCAGTTAGCTTTTTTGGGTAAGTATTGAAAGGATTATGAATGTTTTCTCTTTAATTCTGCCAATAAGGTGAGTTGTACTGCTTAATTTTCAAATATTTTTTTAATTTTAATTTTTACTTTATTTTGCTTTACAATACTGTATTGGTTTTGCCATACATTGACATGAATCAGCCACAGGTGTACATGAGTTCCCAATCCTGAATCCCCCTCCCAATTCCCATCCCATATCATCTCTCTGGATCATCCCCGTGCACCAGCCCCAGGCATCCTCTATCCTGTATCGAACATAGACTGGCAATTCGTATCCTACCTGATAGTATACGTGTTTCAGTGCCATTCTCCCAAATCATCCCACCCTCTCCCTCTCCCACAGAGTCTAAAAGTCTGTTCTATACATCTGTGTCTCTTTTTCTAATCTTTTATCCCTGGCATAAAGTTCTCCAGTTTTGGGGAGATGATCTTCTTGTAGACAACTGACAATTAAACTGAGGAAGGAAGGACTATATATATCTAAACTTTTTTTCAGGAAAAGTAACATATAGGCTGGTGAACTCTTTGGAAGATAAGAGCTGTCCATAGGCTGGAGAACTGGATTTAGCAAAGTGTAGGCAAGTCTGGAGAAGGAAATGGCCACCCACTCCAGTACTCTTGCCTGGGAAATAACATGGATGGAGGGGCTTGGTGGGCTACAGTCCATGGAGTTGTGAAGAGTCGGGCACGACTGAGTGACTTCACTTTCACTTTTCACTTTCGTGCATTGGAGAAGAAAATGGCAACCCACTCCAGTGTTCTTGCTTGGAGAATCCCAGAGACGGGGAAGCCTGGTGGGCTGCCGTCTATGGGGTCGCACAGAATCGGACATGAGTGAAGCGACTTAGAAGCAGCAGCAGCAACAGCAGGCAAGTCTGGAAATGCTCTAGACTTGGAGTATTGACTTGGGAAACAGTGGCTAACAAGTGCTTGTGATCTAAGAGAATGTAAACTTTGAGCACATGATACCAATGGGCAAATTGTCCTCAAGGGATTCTCAAAAAAAATGAACAAAAATCTGTTAAATTGTGCCGTGACAGTGCTAAAAATTGACAGGAGAAGGAAAAGATAATTGTAGCTTGTTCATATTTCAGTTTAATTTTATATATATATGTTTTTAGTAGAGGTGGTTTCTCTTGGACTTTTAAAACCCTAAGATTCTTCTTCAGTTCCTGGAAATTCTCAAGAGGGAGACTGCACTTCCTGCGAAGAGGTAGGTGGAATAATATAGTAATCATGACAAAGACTCAGAAGTAGACCTTCTGGGTTCAAATCCTCAGTCTACTGCTCATTAGCCATTTCTTCTTGACGTGTTTCTAAAATTCTCTGTGGACAAACTTATGGTTGCCAGGGAGAAAAATGAGGGGAAGGGATAGTCAGGGAGTTTTAGATTGACATGTACACACTGCTTTGTTTAAAATGGATAGCCAACAAGGTCCTACTATATACCTTTGAGCAGGGAACTGCTTAGTGTTACGTGGTAGCCTGCATAGTAGGGGAGTTTGGGGGATAATGGATATATGCATATGTATGGCTGAGTCCCTTTGCTGTTCACCTGAAGCTATCATAACATTGTTACTGGGCTATACTCCAATACAAAATAAAAGGTTTAAAAATTTAAAAGAAGTCTCTATGGCTCAGTCCTTGATGATGATGATAATGATGGCAATGACATCATTGCCTGTAAATAGGACCTACTCCATGGAGTCGTTTTGAGGACACATTTAAATGATGAGTGCTCAGCATTAGAAGTATTCAATGAATATTTTCTACAATTAAGAAATGATGTAACCACAATGTGAACACAACAAAAGCAGGTTTTTTTTATGTTTTATTTTTACTGATTGATCTACAGTACCTAGAATAGTGCCTGGGACATGGAAGTGCCCCGTGAAAATACATTGATTGAATTAACCTGACATTTTCCCATGTAGAAGTGATGAATTACATGTTACTGCTAAGAATGAATCCCATAATCTAGCAATTTAATGGATTGGGCCTTGCTGATGTAATAGCCTACTGGACTAGACAGATGGTTGGAGTGAACGCCAGTACTTGCTATCCTGTAGGCATTTTCTGACCTATAAATCTCATGTTTTGGTTCAATGTGATTCTGCATAGAGAAACAATGTAATTGTAATAAAAACAGAACACTTTTGAGACTGAAAGGGATGCTACTGATGATATCAGGAAAACAGGTATAAACAGGACTATCTGGGACAAACAGCTACCCTAATTTAGTACCCTCACTACCACTGACTATATTAAGGATTGGTGGAATTCCCCAGAGCTGTAGTGTTTTGAATGGACAGCAGGCCTGAAGGGGAATTCAGTGCATTAGATATAGACTGTCTAAAACAATAACATTCTTTCACTTGAGCATTGTTAATGCAAAATAGCATGAGTCAAGCAGTGATAAAAGAAGTTTCACGAGGCAATGTAGAGAATAGCTGAGTCACCTAAAAGTAGAGCACTGCTGCAGAGGGCATAAAGCCAACCAGATCTCTGCAGCTGCTGCTCGGTCTGGAGACTCAACTGTGCTGATTGTTCTATTCTCTGCTTTACTCCAGATTTCTTTTATGACTTCAGCTCTCTGATGACTGGGACTTTTTTCCATTCTTTCTTACTTCCCTGACAATTCATATAATGACTTTCATTATGTGAGTGGAACCAGATATATCTTTTTTCCTTATAATTTGAAAAGCCTAACTCACATATACAAAACATCAGTTATGTGTTTTTTCTCCAGCGGACTTGCTTCTCATTAATACTTGATTCTCCTCTGTTGTTAGCCCATCACCTCCTGGAGCCCAGAATATTGAGATGCTGTCTAACTCCTGTCCACCCTGAAATCCATATAGGCTGGTGGATTAATTGAGAAATAATTCATTAATATTATCTGTGTTACATTCAACTATGGGTTAAATGAGCTTTGGGACTTGCCTGGGAGTCTTACCAGCATTTATAATACTATTTCCATGAGAAAAAGGCATTTTAAATTCCAACCAAGAGTGCCAAAGCATTATTTTAGAAACTGAAATTCAGGACAGATGGTTTGATAAGTATGAGTGCATTTATGAGGACAATAGGGCAGAATATTTGAAACTGGGACTCTCTGGGAGAAGCAGAGCTAAATGGGAACCATAAATATCAGAGGCACAGGGCTGTGTTCCAAGTCATCATAATAGGGGTATTATGGTAGAAAATACAATTAAAGACTAACTAAATTAAAATAATGTCAAATGGACCAGAAAAGAAAATATGCATATGTCGACAATAAGGGGTGGTTAGAGGAGAGCAGAACTCTTCAGAAAGGGGTGGAGAGTTCTGATAGTCTGGACAGAAGGGAGGGCTGCAGGTCTCAGGAAATTGGTAATGGAGAGTAATAGCATCTCGTACAACAGGATGGGTTTTTAGCACTAATAGCCAGGTTTGTTACTTGTTCCAGAGCATCAGGAGTCCATGTATTCCAAAGATATCCCTTCTTACTCCATTCTTCCTATACTTATCACAGAAGGATTAAATTAGATTTAGTAGTTGCTGAAGCCTGAAATTACCTCAATAGGAGAAAAACATAAATATTCTGATATAAAATGCAAATGTATATATATATATATCAGTTACATTCTCTTTTGAAATAAAAAGCAGCTGATTTCATATCAGCAAATGTGAGCCATTAATAAGAAAGACTTCCCTGTTTTATAAAGTGAGATGCAGGTAGGTCAGATCAAGGTCACTGAGAGGCAAAGGGCAAGGTAGATTGGTATCCAAGTTAATAGGGCTCTGAAAAGGGCTCTCTGTAAAGAGAAAATTTTCAAACTTTACAACATAATAACCTGTCCACCATTTGGTGTACCAATAAAATGTGCACTGAGAGGAATTTTAGTCTAACTCTGCAATATATGTATGCATATGACTAAGAAGTGTGCTAATGAAACATATGATGCTGTCAACATCATCTCGTGTGATTTAATAACTTTTCCTTTTTAAACTCAATTACCTTTTTTATATAGAAGGGTCATTTTGGAAGTTTCAATGATCTATTCTGCTTATATCCTTTACACTTGTTTTCTAAGGAAAAATAACTAAAGTAAAATTTAAAAAATCGAACTTCTACTTTGAGATCTTCTTTGAAGTTCCAACTAAAATCACATCTATTAGTCCTAAACCCACTGTATCTAATCTACCATTATTCACATGCTTATTGAAGATGAGAAAAGGTCATTTACTCTTTGAAATTTTTGAATCTATTTTAAAGATTTATATCTAATCCATCCTAATCATTTGAATACATGAATAACTATTAAATATTTGAAAAATTTATTTTTCTGAATAGCTTTAAAAAAATCATTGACAGTCCAGTAAAAGTCAAATGCAGCAAAATGTGCAATCTTAAAGTTAGAGGGCAGTAATTAGAAAAATTACACTCATTACAGTAATAATGAGGCTTCCCAGGTGGTGCCAGTGGTAAAAAACCCACCTGCCCATGTAGGATAGACCTAAATGACAGAGGTTCAATCCCTGGGTTGGGAAGATGCCCTGGAGAACACGGCAACCCACTCCAGTCTTCTTGCCTGGAGAATCCCAGAACAGAGGAACCTTGGTGGGCTGCAGTTCATGGGTTGCACACTCAGACATGACTGAAGTGACTTAGCATGCATGCACGATAATAATGAACTGAGAGCATTTTAGAATCCTGTAAGTCTACTTATCATTTAAACAGAGACAAGACCACATGATATCCTTACATATCTCATTGATTCTTTAGGTGCTTTCTAGTTTCCTTCTGTAATAAGAGAGAACAGAATCTGACTCCATGTTGGATCTGTTTCTTTTACTTTAGTCTTTGCTTTTCATTGCTTTTGTTACTATAATCACTAAAAGGATGCTATCTATAGCTGTAAGTATACAAAATGGCCTGCAGCAAGGAACCCTGCCCCTCTGCCATAATGTTAAAGTGTCTTTATTAGGTTCACAGGGAGACATTCTGACCTTGCCCACTTGTGAATGGCTTCAGAGAAAAAAAAGAAATGAACACATCCCTTCCCCAGTACTGGCCAAGAGAGATGTTTCCAAAATTGATTAAAGGACAGTTGCCAAAAGAATTAATTTGTTGTTAATTAATGAATTAACAAATAAAAACAAAATAACTCTTACTGAGGTCATCTATATTCACGGAGGTGACAGGAGTCTAACGTTTAAAATTTCAATACCTAGGTCAATATTGACTAAAATCTGTGATGTTTGAAAACAAATGAGAATGTCTAATGTCTGGGCAAGTATAAGTGACATCTGAATGAGTTCACATATCTTGAGGTGTCAATTTGAAAAGACCCTGATGCTGGGAAATATTGAGGGCAGGAGGAGAAGGGGACAACAGAGGATGAGATGGTTGGATGGCATCACTGACTCAATGGACAAGAGTTTGGGTAGGCTCCGGGAGTTGGTGATGGACAGGGAGGCCTGGAGTGCTCTAGTCCATGGGGTTGCAAAGAGTCACACACGACTGAGTGACTGAACTGAACTGAACTGAGGTGTCAATAATTGTTCAATTTAGGAATCCAATCCAAGAGCATGTAGGCTTTGAAGTTGTGGCTAAATGCTTAGTTGCCCTGTGGCTTGTGAAATCTTCCCAGTTCAAGGATCAAACCTATGTCCCCTGCATTTATAGATGGATTCTTAACCACTGGACCACTGGTAAAGTCCTATACTATGAGTTTTATAGGCAGGTACAGTTCAGTTCAGTCGATCAGTCATGTCCGACTCTTTGAGACCCCATGAATCCCAGCACGCCAGGCCTCCCTGTCC